>CM059461.1:0-238370 GCA_030408155.1 Lophura swinhoii
GCCAGATTTCTCCCAATTATACCACATCTTCTCCAAGAAATACCAGGATTCCCCGTTGAAATAGGAACTTTTCTCCCACAAATACCAGACTTCTCCCCGCAAATTGGACTTTTTCTTCCAGAAATGCCAGATTTCTCCCAAATATATCACATCTTCTCCAAGAAATACCAGGTTCCCCCTTGAAATAGTACCTTTTCACCCACAAATACCTGTTTTATCCCCAAAAGAAGACAGTTTCTTCCAGACATGCCACATTTCTCCCAAATAGATCACATCTTCTCCAAGAAATACCAGGTTCCCCCTTGAAATAGGACCTTTTCACCCACAAATACCTCTTACATCCCCAAAATAGGACAGTTTCTTCCAGAAATGCCACATTTCTCCCAAATAGATCAATCTTCTCCTAGAAATACCAGGTTTCCCCCTGGAAATAGGACCTTTTCACCCACAAATACCTGTTTGATCCCCAAAAGAGGACAGTTTCTTCCAGAAATACCACATTTCTCCCAAATAGATCACATCTTCTCCAAGAAATACCAGGTTTCCCCCTTCAGATAGGACCTTTTCACCCACAAATACCTCTCCTATCCCCAAAAGAGGACAGTTTCTTCCAGAAATGCCACATTTCTCCCAAATATTGCACATCTTGTCCAAGAAATACCACGTTTCCCCCTTCAAATAGGACCTTTTCACCCACAAATACCTCTTTTATCCCCAAAAGAGGACAGTTTCTTCCAGGAAGGCCACATTTCACCCAAATAGATCACATCTTCTCCAAGAAATACCAGGATTCCTCCTGAAATAGGAACTTTTCTCCCGCAAACACCAGCCTTCTCCCCCCAAATTGGACTTTTTCTTCCAGAAATGCCACATTTCTCCCAAATATATCATATCTTCTCCAAGAAATACCAGCTTTCCCCCTTCAAATAGGACCTTTTCACCCACAAATACCTGCTTTATCCCCACAATACGACAGTTTCTTCCAGAAATGCCACATTTCTCCCAAATAGATCACATCTTCTCCAAGAAATACCAGGATTACCCCTGGAAATAGGAACTTTTCACCCACAAATACCTGTTTTATCCCCGGAAAATAGGACAGTTTCTTCCAGAAATGCCACATTTCTCCCAAATAGATCACATCTTCTCCTAGAAATACCAGCTTTCCCCCTTCAAATAGGACATTTTCACCCACAAATACCTCTTTTTTTCCCAAAACAGGACAGTTTCTTGCAGAAATGCCACATTTCTCCCAAATAGATCACATCTTCTCCAAGAAATACCAGTTTTCCCCCTTCAAATAGGACCTTTTAACCCACAAATACCTCTTTTATCCCCAAAATACGACAGTTTCTTCCAGACATGCCACATTTCTCCCAAATAGATCACATCTTCTCCAAGAAATACCACGTTTCCCCCTTCAAATAGGACCTTTTCACCCACAAATACCTCTTTGATCCCCAAAAGAGGACAGTTTCTGCCAGAAATGCCACATTTCTCCCAAATATAGCACATCTTCTCCAAGAAATACCAGCTTTCCCCCCTCAAACAGGACCTTTTCACCCACAAATACCTCTTTTATCCCCAAAAGAGGACAGTTTCTTCCAGAAATGCCACATTTCTCCCAAATAGATCACATCTTCTCCAAGAAATACCACGTTTCCCCCTTCAAATAGGACCTTTTCACCCACAAATACCTCTTTTATCCCCAAAAGAGGACAGTTTCTTCCAGAAATGCCACATTTCTCCCATATATATCACATCTTCTCCAAGAAATACCAGGGTTCCCCCTTCAAATAGGACCTTTTCACCCACAAATACCTCTTTTTTCCCCAAAATAGGACAGTTTCTTCCAGAAAGGCCACATTTCTCCCAAATAGATCACATCTTCTCCAAGAAATACGAGGGTTTCCCCCTTCAAATAGGAACTTTTCACCCACAAGTACCTCTTTTATCCCCAAAAGAGGACAGTTTCTTCCAGACATGCCACATTTCTCCCAAATAGATCACATCTTCTCCAAGAAATACCAGGAGTCCTCCTGAAATAGGAACTTTTCTCCCACAAATACCTGCCTTCTCCCCCCAAATTGTACTATTTCTTCCAGAAATGCCACATTTCTCCCAAATATATCACATCTTCTCCAAGAAATACCACGTTTCCCCCTCGAAATAGGACCTTGTCACCCACAAATACCTCTTTTATCCCCAAAAGAGGACAGTTTCTTCCAGACATGCCACATTTCTCCCAAATATATCACATCTTCTCCAAGAAATACCACGTTTCCCCCTTCAAATAGGACCTTTTCACCCACAAATACCTCTTTGATACCCAAAAGAGGACAGTTTCCTCCAGACATGCCACATTTCTCCCAAATATATCACATCTTCTCCAAGAAATACCACGTTTCCCCCTTCAAATAGGACCTTTTCACCCACAAATACCTCTTTTATCCCCAAAAGAGGACAGTTTCTTCCAGACATGCCACATTTCTCCCAAATATATCACATCTTCTCCTAGAAATACCAGGTTTCCCCCTCGAAATAGGACCTTTTCACCCACAAATGCCTCTTTTATCCCCAAAATAGGACAGTTTCTTCCTGAAATGCCACATTTCTCCCAAATACATCACATCTTCTCCAAGAAATACCAGGATTCCCCCTTCAAATAGGACCTTTTCACCCACAAATACCTCTTTTATCCCCAAAAGAGGACAGTTTCTTCCAGGCATGCCACATTTCTCCCAAATAGATCACATCTTCTCCAAGAAATACCACGTTTCCCCCTTCAAATAGGACCTTTTCACCCACAAATACCTCTTTTATCCCCAAAAGAGGACAGTTTCATCCAGAAATGCCACATTTCCCCCATATAGATCACATCTTCTCCAAGAAATACCAGCTTATCTCCCTCAAATAGGACCTTTTCACCCACGAATACCTCTTTTATCCCCGGAAAATAGGACTGATTCTTCATGACATGCCACATTTCTCCCAAATATATCACATCTTCTCCAAGAAATACCAGGGTTCCCCCTTCAGATAGGACCTTTTCACCCACAAATACCTCTTTTATCCCCAAAAGAGGACAGTTTCTTCCAGAAATGCCACATTTCTCCCAAATAGATCACATCTTCTCCATGAAATACCAGGTTTCCCCCTTCAAACAGGACCTTTTCACCCACAAATACGTCTTTTATCCCCAAAAGAGGACAGTTTCTTCCAGACATGGCACATTTCTCCCAAATAAATCACATCTTCTCCAAGAAATACCAGGTTTCCCCCTTCAAATAGGACCTTTTCACCCACAAATACCTCTTTTATCCCTAAAAGAGGACAGTTTCTTCCAGACATGGCACATTTCTCCCAAATAGATCACATCTTCTCCAAGAAATACCAGCTTTCCCCCTTCAAATAGGACCTTTTCACCCACAAATACCTCTTTTATCCCCAAAAGAGGACAGTTTCTTCCAGACATGCCACATTTCTCCCAAATATATCACATCTTCTCCAAGAAATACCAGGGTTCCCCCTTCAAATTGAACCTTTTCACCCACAAATACCTCTTTTATCCCCAAAATAGGTCATTTTCTGCCGGAAACGCCAGATTTCTCCCAAATAGATCACATCTTCTCCAAGAAATACCAGGGTTCCCCCTTCAAATAGGACCTTTTCACCCACAAATACCTGTTTTATCCCTCAAATTGGAAATTTTCTTCCAGAAATGCCACATTTCTCCCAAATATAGCACATCTTCTCCAAGAAATACCAGGGTTCCCCCTTCAAATAGGACCTTTTCACCCACAAATACCTCTTTTATCCCCACAATACGACAGTTTCTTCCAGAAATGCCACATTTCTCCCAAATAGATCACATCTTCTCCGAGAAATACCAGGATTCCTCCAGAAATAGGACCTTTTCTCCCACAAATACCAGCCTTCTCCCCCCAGATTGGACTTTTTCTTCCAGAAATGCCACATTTCTCCCAAATATACAACATCTTCTCCAAGAAATACCAGCTTTCCCCCTTCAAATAGGACCTTTTCACCCACAAATACCTCTTTGATCCCCAAAATAGGACAGTTTCTTCCAGAAATGCCACATTTCTCCCAAATATATCACATCTTCTCCTACAAATACCAGCTTTCCCCCTCGAAATAGGACCTTTTCACCCACAAATACCTCTTATTTTTTCCCAAAAGAGGACAGTTTCTTCCAGACATGCCACATTTCTCCCAAATAGATCACATCTTCTCCAAGAAATACCACGTTTCCCCCTTCAAATAGGACCTTGTCACCCACAAATACCTCTTTTATCCCCAAAAGAGGACAGTTTCTTCCAGAAATGCCACATTTCCCCCAAATAGATCACATCTTCTCCAAGAAATACCAGGTTTCCCCCTCAAATAGGACCTTTTCACCCACGAATACCTCTTTTATCCCCGGAAAATAGGACAGTTTCATCCTGACATGCCACATTTCTCCCAAATAGATCACATCTTCTCCAAGAAATACCAGGTTTCCCCCTTCAAATAGGACCTTTTCACCCACAAATACCTGTTTTATCCCCAAAAGAGGACAGTTTCACCCAGAAATGCCACTTTTCCCCCAAATATATCACAGCTTCTCCAAGACCTACCAGGATTACCCCTGGTAATAGGAACTTTTCACCCACAAATACCTCTTTTGTCCCCAAAAGAGGACAGTTTCTTCCAGAAAGGCCACATTTCTCCGAAATAGATCACATCTTCTGATAGAAATACCAGCTTTCCCCCTCGAAATAGGACCTTTTCACCCACAAATACCTCTTTTTTTTCCCAAAACAGGACAGTTTCCTGCAGAAATGCCACATTTCTACCAAATAGATCACATCTTCTCCTAGAAATACCAGGTTTCCCCCTGGAAATAGGACCTTTTCACCCACAAATACCTGTTTGATCCCCAAAAGAGGACAGTTTCTTCCAGAAATGCCACATTTCTCCCAAATAGATCACATCTTCTCCAAGAAATACCACGTTTCCCCCTTCAAATAGGACCTTTTCACCCACAAATACCTCTTTTCTCCCCCCAGATAGGGCATTTTCCTCCAGAAATGCCACATTACTCCCATATATATCACATCTTCTCCAAGAAATACCAGGATTCCCCCTTCAAATAGGACCTTTTCACCCACAAATACCTCTTTTATCCCCAAAATAGGACAGTTTCTTCCTGACATGCCAGATTTCTCCCAATTATACCACATCTTCTCCAAGAAATACCAGGATTCCCCGTTGAAATAGGAACTTTTCTCCCACAAATACCAGACTTCTCCCCGCAAATTGGACTTTTTCTTCCAGAAATGCCACATTTCTCCCAAATATATCACATCTTCTCCAAGAAATACCAGGTTCCCCCTTGAAATAGTACCTTTTCACCCACAAATACCTGTTTTATCCCCAAAAGAAGACAATTTCTTCCAGACATGCCACATTTCTCCCAAATAGATCACATCTTCTCCAAGAAATACCAGGTTCCCCCTTGAAATAGGACCTTTTCACCCACAAATACCTCTTTTATCCCCCAAATAGGACAGTTTCTTCCAGACATGCCACATTTCTCCCAAATATATCACATCTTCTCCAAGAAATACTACGTTTCCCCCTCGAAATAGGACCTTGTCACCCACAAATACCTCTTTTATCCCCAAAAGAGGACAGTTTCTTCCAGACATGCCACATTTCTCCCAAATATATCACATCTTCTCCAAGAAATACCACGTTTCCCCCTTCAAATAGGACCTTTTCACCCACAAATACCTCTTTGATACCCAAAAGAGGACAGTTTCCTCCAGACATGCCACATTTCTCCCAAATATATCACATCTTCTCCAAGAAATACCACGTTTCCCCCTTCAAATAGGACCTTTTCACCCACAAATACCTCTTTTATCCCCAAAAGAGGACAGTTTCTTCCAGACATGCCACATTTCTCCCAAATATATCACATCTTCTCCTAGAAATACCAGGTTTCCCCCTCGAAATAGGACCTTTTCACCCACAAATGCCTCTTTTATCCCCAAAATACGACAGTTTCTTCCTGAAATGCCACATTTCTCCCAAATAGATCACATCTTCTCCAAGAAATACCAGGATTCCCCCTTCAAATAGGACCTTTTCACCCACAAATACCTCTTTTATCCCCAAAAGAGGACAGTTTCTTCCAGGCATGCCACATTTCTCCCAAATAGATCACATCTTCTCCAAGAAATACCACGTTTCCCCCTTCAAATAGGACCTTTTCACCCACAAATACCTCTTTTATCCCCAAAAGAGGACAGTTTCATCCAGAAATGCCACATTTCCCCCATATAGATCACATCTTCTCCAAGAAATACCAGCTTATCTCCCTCAAATAGGACCTTTTCACCCACGAATACCTCTTTTATCCCCGGAAAATAGGACTGATTCTTCCTGACATGCCACATTTCTCCCAAATATATCACATCTTCTCCAAGAAATACCAGGGTTCTCCCTTCAGATAGGACCTTTTCACCCACAAATACCTCTTTTATCCCCAAAAGAGGACAGTTTCTTCCAGAAATGCCACATTTCTCCCAAATAGATCACATCTTCTCCATGAAATACCAGGTTTCCCCCTTCAAATAGGACCTTTTCACCCACAAATACCTCTTTGATCCCCAAAATAGGACAGTTTCTTCCAGACATGGCACATTTCTCCCAAATAAATCACATCTTCTCCAAGAAATACCATGTTTCCCCCTCGAAATAGGACCTTGTCACCCACAAATACCTCTTTGATCCCCAAAATAGGACAGTTTCTTCCAGACATGCCACATTTCTCCCAAATATATCACATCTTCTCCAAGAAATACCACGTTTCCCCCTTCAAATAGGACCTTTTCACCCACAAATACCTCTTTTATCCCCACAATACGACAGTTTCTTCCAGAAATGCCACATTTCTCCCAAATAGATCACATCTTCTCCGAGAAATACCAGGATTCCTCCAGAAATAGGACCTTTTCTCCCACAAATACCAGCCTTCTCCCCCCAGATTGGACTTTTTCTTCCAGAAATGCCACATTTCTCCCAAATATACAACAACTTCTCCAAGAAATACCAGCTTTCCCCCTTCAAATAGGACCTTTTCACCCACAAATACCTCTTTGATCCCCAAAATAGGACAGTTTCTTCCAGAAATGCCACATTTCTCCCAAATATATCACATCTTCTCCTAGAAATACCAGCTTTCCCCCTCGAAATAGGACCTTTTCACCCACAAATACCTCTTTTTTTTTCCCAAAAGAGGACAGTTTCTTCCAGACATGCCACATTTCTCCCAAATAGATCACATCTTCTCCAAGAAATACCACGTTTCCCCCTTCAAATAGGACCTTGTCACCCACAAATACCTCTTTTATCCCCAAAAGAGGACAGTTTCTTCCAGAAATGCCACATTTCCCCCAAATAGATCACATCTTCTCCAAGAAATACCAGGTTTCCCCCTCAAATAGGACCTTTTCACCCATGAATACCTCTTTTATCCCCGGAAAATAGGACAGTTTCATCCTGACATGCCACATTTCTCCCAAATAGATCACATCTTCTCCAAGAAATACCAGGTTTCCCCCTTCAAATAGGACCTTTTCACCCACAAATACCTGTTTTATCCCCAAAAGAGGACAGTTTCACCCAGAAATGCCACTTTTCCCCCAAATATATCACAGCTTCTCCAAGACCTACCAGGATTACCCCTGGTAATAGGAACTTTTCACCCACAAATACCTCTTTTGTCCCCAAAAGAGGACATTTTCTTCCAGAAAGGCCACATTTCTCCGAAATAGATCACATCTTCTGATAGAAATACCAGCTTTCCCCCTCGAAATAGGACCTTTTCACCCACAAATACCTCTTTTTTTTCAAAAAAAAACAGGACAGTTTCCTGCAGAAATGCCACATTTCTACCAAATAGATCACATCTTCTCCAAGAAATACCAGGGTTCCCCCTTCAAATAGGACCTTTTCACCCACAAATACCTCTTTTATCCCCAAAATACGACAGTTTCTTCCAGACATGCCACATTTCTCCCAAATAGATCACATCTTCTCCAAGAAATACCAGGTTTCCCCCTTCAAATAGGACCTTTTCACCCACGAATACCTGTCTTATCCCCAAAATAGGACAGTTTCTTCCAGACATGCTACATTTCTCCCAAATATACCACATCTTCTCCAAGGAATTCGTGGATTACTCCTGAAATAGGACCTTTTCACCCACAAATACCTCTTTTCTCCCCAAAAGAGGACAGTTTCTTCCAGAAAGGCCACATTTCTCCCAAATATATCACATCTTCTCCAAGAAATACCAGGATTCCTCCAGAAATAGGAACTTTTCACCCACAAATACCTCTTTTATCCCCAAAATACGACAGTTTCTTCCAGAAATGCCACATTTCTCCCAAATAGATCACATCTTCTCCTAGAAATACCAGGATTCCCCCTTCAAATAGGACCTTTTCACCCACAAATACCTCTTTTATCCCCAAAAGAGAACAGTTTCTTCCAGAAATGCCACATTTCTCCCAAATAGATCACATCTTCTCCAAGAAATACCAGGGTTCCCACTTCAAATAGGACCTTTTCACCCACAAATACCTGTTTTATCCCCAAAATAGGACAGTTTCTTCCAGACATGCCAGATTTCTCCCAAATATGTCACATCTTCTCCAAGAAATACCACGTTTCCCCCTTCTAATAGGCCCCCTTCACCCACAAATTTGGGGATAAAACAGGCATTTGTGGGAGAAAATGTCCTATTTGAAGGGGGAAACCTGGTATTTCTTGGAGAAGATGTGATCTATTTGGGAGAAATGTGGCATATCTGGAAGAAACTGTCCTCTTTTGGGGATAAAAGAGGTATTTGTGGGTGAAAAGGTCCTATTTTTAGGGGGAAAGCTGGTATTTCTTGGAGAAAATGTGATATACTTGGGAGAAATCTGGCATGTCCGGATGCACCTGTCCTATTTTGGGGAAAAAAGAGGTATTTGTGGGTGAAAAGGTTCTATTTGAAGGGGGAAATCAGGTATTTCTAGGAGAAGATGTGATCTATTTGGGAGAAATCTGGCATTTCTGGAAGAAAAAGTCAAATTTGGGGGGAGAAGGCTGATATTTGTGGGAGAAAAGTTCCTATTTCAGGAGGAATCCTGGTATTTCTTGGAGAAGATGTGCTATATTTGGGAGAAATCTGGCAGTTCTGGAAGAAAATGTCCAATTTTGGGGATAAAAGAGGTATTAGTAGGTGAATAGGTCCTATTTGAAGGGGGAAAGCTGGTATTTCTTGGAGAAGATGTGATCTATTTCGGAGAAATGTGGCATTTCTGGAAGAAACTGTCCTTTTTTGGGGATAAAAGAGGTATTTGTGGGTGAAAAGGTCCTATTTGATGGGTGAAACCTGGTATTTCTTGGAGAAGATGTGATATATTTGGGAGAAATCTGGCCTCTCTGGAAGAAAATATCCTATTTTGGGAATAAAAGAGGTATTTGTGGGTGAAAAGGTCCTATTTGAAGGGGGAAACGTGGTATTTCTTGGAGAAGATGTGATATATTTGGGAGAAATGTGGCATTTCAGGAAGACACTGTCCTCTTTTGGGGATAGAACAGGTACTTGTGGGTGAAAAGTTCCTATTTCCAGGGGGAAACCTGGTATTTCTTGGAGGAGATGTGATCTATTTCGGAGAAATCTGGCCTTTCTGGAAGACAATTTCCTATTTACCGGGGAGAAGGCTGGTATTTGTGGTTGAAAAGGTCCTATTTCAGGAGGAATCCTGGTATTTCTTGGAGATGTGATATGTTTGGGAGAAATCTGGCCTTTCTGGAAGGAAATGTCCTATTTTGGGGATAAAAGAGGTATTTTGGGGAGAAAACGTCCTATTTGAAGGGGGAAACGTGGTATTTCTTGGAGAAGATGTGATATATTTGGAAGAAATCTGGCATTTCTGGAAGAAAATGTCCAATTTGGAAGGAGAAGGCTGGTATTTGATGGAGAAATGACCTATTTCAGGAGGAACCCTGGTATTTCTTGGAGAAGATGTGATCTATTTGGGAGAAATGTGGCATTTCTGGAAGAAACTGTCCTATTTGGTGGCAGAAGGCTGGTATTTGTGGGTGAAAAGGTCCCATTTCAAGGGGGTAACGTGGTATTTCTGGGAGAAGATGTGTTATATTTGGGAGAAATCTGGCATGTCTGGAAGAAAATGTCCAATCTGTGGTCAGAAGGCTGGTATTTGTGGGTGACAAGGTTCTATTTCAGGAGGAATCCTTGTATTTCTTGGAGAAGATGTGATATATTTGGGTGAAATCTGGCATTTCTGGAGGAAACTGTTCTATTTTGGGGATCAAACTGGTATTTGTGGGTGAAAAGGTTTTATTTCTAGGCGGAAACATGGTATTTCTTGGAGAAGATGTGATATATTTGGGAGAAATCTGGCATTTCTGGAAGAAAAAGTCCAATCTGGGGGCAGAAGGCTGGTATTTGTGGGTGAAAAGGTCCTATTTCAGGAGGAATCCTGGTATTTCTTGGAGAAGATGTGATATATTTGGGAGAAATGTGCCATGTCCGGATGAACCTGTCCTATTTGAGGGATAAAAGAGGTATTTGTGGGTGAAAAGGTCCTATTTGAAGGGGGAAAGCTGGTATTTCTTGGAGAAGATGTGATCTATTTGGGAGAAATGTGGCATTTCTGGAAGAAACTGTCCTCTTTTGGGGATAAAACAGGTATTTGTGGGTGAAAAAGTCCTATTTGAAGGGGGAAAGCTGGTATTTCTTGGAGAAGATGTGATATATTTGGGAGAAATGTTGCATTTCTGGAAGATACTGTCCTCTTTTGGGGATAAAAGAGGTATTTGTGGGTGAAAAGGTCCTATTTGAAGGGGGAAAGCTGGTATTTCTTGGAGAAGATGTGATCTATTTGGGAGAAATCTGGCATGTCAGGAAGAAAATGTCCTCTTTTGGGGATAAAGCAGGTATTTGTGGGTGAAAAGGTCCTATTTGAAGGGGGAAAGCTGGTATTTCTTGGAGAAGATGTGATCTATTTGGGAGAAATGTGGCATGTCTGGAGGAAAATGTCCAATTTTGGGGATAAAAGAGGTATTTGTGGGAGAAAAGGTCCTATTTTGAAGGGGGAAACCTGGTATTTCTTGGAGAAGATGTGATCTATTTGTGAGAAATCTGGCATTTCTGGAAGAAAATATCCAATCTGGGGGCAGAAGGCTGGTATTTGTGGTTGAAAAGGTCCTATTTAAAGGGGGAACCCTGGTATTTCTTGGAGAAGATGTGATATATTTGGGAGAAATGTGGCATGTCTGGATGCACCTGTCCTATTTTGGGGATCAAAGAGGTATTTGTGGGTGAAAAGGTCCTATTTGAAGGGGGAACCCTGGTATTTCTTGGAGAAGATGTGATCTATTTGGGAGAAACGTGGCATGTCTGGAAGAAAATGTCCTATTTTCGGGGGAGATGGCTGGTATTTGTGGGAGGAAAGGTCCTATTTCAGGAGGAATCCTGGTATTTCTTGGAGATGTCATATGTTTGGGAGAAATGTGGCATTTCCGGAAGAAAATGTCCTATTTAGGGGATAAAAGAGGTATTTGTGGGTGAAAAGGTCCTATTTGAAGGGGGAAAGCTGGTATTTCTTGGAGAAGATGTGATATATTTGGGAGAAATGTGGCCTTTCTTGAAGAAACTGTCCTATTTTGGGGATAAAGCAGGTATTTGAGGGAGAAATGTCCTATTTCAGGAGGAATCCTGGTATTTCTTGGAGAAGATGTGATATATTTGGGAGAAATGAGGCATTTCTGGAAGAAACTGTCCTATTTTGGGGATAAAAGAGGTATTTGTGGAAGAAATGTTCTATTTCAGGAGGAATCCTGGTATTTCTTGGAGAAGATGTGGTATATTTGGGAGAAATGTGGCATTTCTGGAGGAAAAAGTCCAATCTGGGGGCAGAAGGCTGGTATTTGTGGGTGAAAAGGTCCTATTTCAGGAGGAATCCTGGTATTTCTTGGGAAGATGTGATATATTTGGGAGAACTGTGGCATATCCGGATGAACCTGTCCTATTTTGGGGATAAAAGAGGTATTTGTGGGTGAAAAGGTCCTATTTGAAGGGGGAAAGCTGTTATTTCTTGGAGAAGATGTGATCTATTTGGGAGAAATGTGGCATTTCTGGAAGAAACTGTCCTCTTTTGGGGATAAAACAGGTATTTGTGGGTGAAAAAGTCCTATTTGAAGGGGGAACCCTTGTATTTCTTGGAGAAGATGTGATATATTTGGGAGAAATGTCGCATTTCTGGAAGAAACTGTCCTCTTTTGGGGATAAAAGCAGGTATTTGTGGGTGAAAAGGTCCTATTTGATGGGGGAAAGCTGGTATTTCATGGAGAAGATGTGATATATTTGGGAGAAATGTGGCATGTCTGGAAGAAACTGTACAATTTTGGGGATAAAAGAGGTATTTGTGGGATAAATGTCCTATTTCAGGTGGAATCCTGGTATTTCTTGGAGAAGATGTGATCTATTTGGGAGAAATGTGGCCTTTCTTGCAGAAACTGTCCCATTTTGGGGATAAAAGAGGTATTTTTGGGTGAAAAGGTCCTATTTGAAGGGGGAAAGCTGGTATTTCTTGGAGAAGATGTGATCTATTTGGGAGAAATGTGGCATTTCTGGAAGAAACTGTCCTCTTTTGGGGATAGAACAGGTACTTGTGGGTGAAAAGTTCCTATTTGAAGGGGGAAACCTGGTATTTCTTGGAGAAGATGTGATGTATTTGGGAGAAATGTGGCATTTCTGGAAGAAACTGTCCTCTTTTGTGGATAAAACAGGTACTTGTGGAAGAAAAGGTCCTATTTGAAGGGGGAAAGCTGGCATTTCTTGGAGAAGATGTGATCTATTTGGGAGAAATGTGGCATGTCTGGAGGAAAATGTCCAATTTTGGGGATAAAAGAGGTATTTGTGGGAGAAAAGGTCCTATTTCGAGGGGGAAAGCTGGTATTTCTTGGAGAAGATGTGATCTATTTGTGAGAAATCTGGCATTTCTGGAAGAAAATGTCCTATTTTGGGGATCAAACAGGCTTTTGTGCGTGTAAAGGTCCTATGTCGAGGGGGAAAGCTGGTATTTCTTGGAGAACATGTGATATATTTGGGAGAAATCTGGCATTTCTGGAAGAAAATGTCCTATTTTCGGGGGAGATGGCTGGTATTTGTGGGAGGAAAGGTTCTATTTCAGGAGGAATCCTGGTATTTCTTGGAGATGTGATATGTTTTGGAGAAATGTGGCATTTCCGGAAGAAAATGTCCTATTTAGGGGATAAAGGAGGTATTTGTGGGTGAAAAGGTCCTATTTTTAGGGGGAAACCTGGTATTTCTTGGAGAAGATGTGATATATTTGGGAGAAATGTGGCCTTTCTTGAAGAAACTGTCCTCTTTTGGGGATAAAAGAGGTATTTGTGGGAGAAATGTCCTATTTCAGGAGGAATCCTGGTATTTCTTGGAGAAGATGTGATATATTTGGGAGAAATGTGGCATGTCTGGAAGAAACTGTCCTATTTTGGGCATAAAAGATGTATTTGTGGGAGAAATGTCCTATTTCTGGAGGAATCCTGGTATTTCTTGGAGAAGATGTGGTATATTTGGGAGAAATGTGGCATTTCTGGAAGAAACTGTCCTCTTTTGTGGATAAAAGAGGTATTTGTGGGTGGAAAGGTCCTATTTGAAGGTGGAAACCTGGTATTTCTTGGAGAAGATGTGATATATTTGGGAGAAATGTGGCATTTCTGGAAGAAACTGTCCTCTTTTGTGGATAAAACAGGTACTTGTGGAAGAAAAGGTCCTATTTGAAGGGGGAAACCTGGTATTTCTTGGAGAAGATGTGATATATTTGGGAGAAATGTGGCATTTCTGGAAGAAACTGTCCTATTTTGGGGATAAAAGAGGTATTTGTGGGTGAAAAGGTCCTATTTTTAGGGGGAAACCTGGTATTTCTTGGAGAAGATGTGATATATTTGGGAGAAATGTGGCCTTTCTGGAAGAAACTGTCCTCTTTTGGGGATAAAAGAGGTATTTGTGGGAGAAATGTCCTATTTCAGGAGGAATCCTGGTATTTCTTGGAGAAGATGTGATATATTTGGGAGAAATGTGGCATGTCTGGAAGAAACTGTCCTATTTTGGGCATAAAAGAGGTATTTGTGGGAGAAATGTCCTATTTCAGGAGGAATCCTGGTATTTCTTGGAGAAGATGTGGTATATTTGGGAGAAATGTGGCATTTCTGGCAGAAACTGTCCTCTTTTGTGGATAAAAGAGGTATTTGTGTGTGGAAAGGTCCTATTTGAAGGTGGAAACCTGGTATTTCTTGGAGAAGATGTGATATATTTGGGAGAAATGTGGCATTTCTGGAAGAAACTGTCCTCTTTTGTGGATAAAACAGGTACTTGTGGAAGAAAAGGTCCTATTTGAAGGGGGAAACCTGGTATTTCTTGGAGAAGATGTGATCTATTTGGGAGAAATCTGGCCTTTCTTGAAGAAAATGTCCTCTTTTGGGGATAAAAGAGGTATTTGTGGGTGAAAAGGTCCAATTTGAAGGTGGAAACGTGGTATTTCTTGGAGAAGATGTGATATATTTGGGAGAAATGTGGCATTTCTGGAAGAAACTGTCCTATTTTGGGGATAAAAGAGGTATTTGTGGGTGAAAAGGTCCTATTTGAAGGGGGAAACCTGGTATTTCTTGGAGAAGATGTTCTATATTTGGGAGAAATCTGGCATTTCTGGAAGAAAAAGTCAAATGTGGGGGGAGAAGGCTGATATTTGTGGGAGAAAAGTTACTACTTTAGGAGGAACCCTGGTATTTCTTGGAGAAGATGTGATCTATTTGGGAGAAATCTGGCCTTTCTGGAAGACAATTTCCTATTTTCCGGGGAGAAGTCTGGTATTAGTGGTTGAAAAGGTCCTATTTAAAGGAGGAATCCTGGTATTTCTTGGAGATGTGATATGTTTAGGAGAAATCTGGCCTTTCTGGTAGAATCTGTCCTCTTTTGGGGATAAAAGAGGTATTTGTGGGTGAAAAGGTCCTATTTGAAGGGGGAAAAGCTGGTATTTCTTGGAGAAGATGTGATATATTTGGGAGAAATGTGGCATGTCTGGAGGATACTGTCCTCTTTTGGGGATAAAAGAGGTATTTGTGGGTGAAAAGGTCTTATTTTGTAGGGGGAAAGCTGGTATTTCTTGGAGAAGATGTGATCTATTTGGGAGAAATCTGGCATTTCTGGAAGAAAATGTCCAATCTGGGGGCAGAAGGCTGGTATTTGTGGGTGAAAAGGTCCTATTTGAAGAGGGAACGCTGGTATTTCTTGGAGAAGATGTGATATATTTGGGAGAAATCTGGCAGTTCAGGAAGAAAATGTCCTATTTTCGGGGAAGAAGGCTGGTATTTGTGGGTGAAAAGGTCCTATTTCAGGTGGAATCCTGGTATTTCTTGGAGAAGATGTGATCTATTTGGGAGAAATCAGGCATTTCTGGAAGAAACTGTCCTATTTTGGGGATAAAAGAGGTATTTGTGGGTGTAAAGGTCCTATTTGAAGGGGGAAACCTGGTAATTCTTGGAGAAGATGTGATATATTTGGGAGAAATGTGGCATGTCTGGAGGAAAATGTCCAATTTTGGGGATAAAAGAGGTATTTGTGGGTGAAAAGGTCCTATTTGAAGGGGGAAACTTGGTATTTCTTGGAGAAGATGTGATATATTTGGGAGAAATGTGGCATTTCTGGAAGAAACTGTCCTCTTTTGGGCATCAAAATGGTATTTGTGGTTGAAAAGGTCCTATTTGAAGGGGGAAAGCTGGTATTTCTTGGAGAAGATGTGATATATTTGGGAGAAATGTGGCATGTCTGGAGGAAAATGTCCAATTTTCGGGATAAAAGAGGTATTTGTGGGAGAAAAGGTCCTATTTGAAGGGGGAAACCTGGTATTTCTTGGAGAAGATGTGATCTATTTGGGAGAAATGTGGCATTTCTGCAAGAAAATGTCCGATCTGGGGTAGAAGGCTGGTATTTGTGGGTGAAAAGGTCCTATTTGAAGGGGGAAAGCTGGTATTTCTTGGAGAAGATGTGATCTATTTGGGAGAAATCTGGCATGTCAGGAAGAAAATGTCCTATTTTTGGGGGAGAAGGCTGGTATTTGTGGGAGAAATGTCCTATTTCAGGAGGAATCCTGGTATTTCTTGGAGATGTGATATGTTTGGGAGTAATGTGGCATTTCTGGAAGAAACTGTCCTCTTTTGGGGATAAAAGAAGTATTTGTGGGTGAAAAGGTCCTATTAGAAGGGGGAAACCTGATATTTCATGGAGAAGATGTGATCTATTTGGGAGAAATGTGGCATGTCTGGAAGAAACTGTCCTATTTTGGGGATAAAAGAGGTATTTGTGGGTGAAAAGGTCCTATTTGAAGGGGGAAAGCTGGTATTTCTTGGAGAAGATGTGATCTATTTGGGAGAAAGGTGGCATTTCTGGAAGAAACTGTCCTCTTTTGGGGATAAAAGAGGTATTTGTGGGTGAAAAGGTCCTATTTGATGGGGGAAAGGTGGTATTTCTTGGAGAAGCTGTGATATATTTGGGAGAAATGTGGCATTTCTGGAAGAAAATGTCCTCTTTTGGGAATAAAGCAGGTATTTGTGGGTGAAAAGGTCCTATTTGAAGGGGGAACCCTGGTATTTCTTGGAGAAGATGTGATATATTTGGGAGAAATGTGGCATGTCTGGAGGAAAATGTCCAATTTTGGGGATAAAAGAGGTATTAGTGGGAGGAAAGGTCCTATTTGAAGGGGGAAACCTGGTATTTCTCGGAGAAGATGTGATCTATTTGGGAGAAATGTGGCATTTCTGGAAGAAAATGTCCAATCTGGGGTAGAAGGCTGGTATTTGTGGGTGAAAAGGTCCTATTTGAAGGGGGAACCCTGGTATTTCTTGGAGAAGATGTGATCTATTTGTGAGAAATGTGGCATTTCTGGAAGAAAATGCCCTATTTTCGGGGGAGAAGGCTGGTAATTGTGGGAGAAATGTCCTATTTCTGGAGGAATCCTGGTATTTCTTGGAGATGTGATATGTTTGGGATTAATGTGGCATTTCTGGAAGAAAATGTCCTATTTTGGGGATAAAAGAGGTATTTGTGGGTGAAAAGGTCCTATTTGAAGGGGGAAAGCTGGTATTTCTTGGAGAAGATGTGATCTATTTGGGAGAAATGTGGCCTTTCTGGACGAAACTGTCCTATTTTGGGGATAAAAGAGGTATTTGAGGGAGAAATGTCCTATTTCAGGAGGAATCCTGGTATTTCTTGGAGAAGATGTGATATATTTGGGAGAAATGTGGCATGTCTGGAAGAAACTGTCCTATTTTGGGGATAAAAGAGGCATTTGTGGGAGAAATGTCCTATTTCAGGAGGAATCCTGGTATTTCTTGGAGAAGATGTGATATATTATGAGAAATCTGCCATTTCTGGAAGAAACTGTCCTATTTTGGGGATAAAAGATGTATTTGTGGGTGAAAATGTCCTATTTCAAGGGGGAACGCTGGTATTTCTTGGAGAAGATGTGATATGTTTGGGAGAAATGTGGCATTTCTGGAAGAAACTGTCCTCTTATGGGGATCAAACAGGTACTTGTGGGTGAAAAGGTCCTATTTGAAGGGGGAACCCTGGTATTTCTTGGCGAAGATGTGATATATTTGGGAGAAATGTTGCATTTCTGGAAGAAACTGTCCTCTTTTGGGGATAAAAGAGGTATTTGTGGGTGAAAAGGTCCTATTTGAAGGGGGAACGCTGGTATTTCTTAGAGAAGATGCGATATATTTGGGAGAAATCTGGCATGTCTGGAAGAAAAAGTCAAATTTGGGGGGAGAAGGCTGATTTTTTCTGGAGAAAAGTTACTACTTTAGGAGGAATCCTGTTATTTCTTGGAGAAGATGTGATATATTTGGGAGAAATGTGGCCTTTCTGGAAGAAACTGTCCTATTTTGGGGATAAAAGAGGTATTTGTGGGTGAAAAGGTCCTATTTGAAGGGGGAAAGCTGGTATTTCTTGGAGAAGATGTGATCTATTTGGGAGAAATCTGGCATGTCTGGAAGAAACAGTCCTATTTTGGGGATAAAAGAGGTATTTGTGGGTGAAAAGGTCCTATTTGAAGGGGGAAACCTGGTATTTCTTGGAGAAGATGTGATCTATTTGGGAGAAATGTGGCCTTTCTGGAAGAAACTGTCGTATTTTGGGGATAAAAGAAGTATTTGTGGGTGAAAAGGTCCTATTTGAAGGGGGTAACCTGGTAAATCTTGGAGAAGATGTGATATATTTGGGAGAAATCTGGCATGTCTGGAACAAAATGTCCAATCTGGGGGCAGAAGGCTGGTATTTCTGGGTGAAAAGGTCCAATCTGAAGGGGGAACCCTGGTATTTCTTGGAGAAGATGTGATCTATTTGGGAGAAATGTGGCCTTTCTGGAAGAAACTGTCCTATTTTGGGGATCAAACAGGCTTTTGTGCGTGAAAAGGTCCTATGTCGAGGGGGAAATCTGGTATTTCTTCGAGAAGATGTGATATATTTGGGAGAAATGTGGCATTTCTGGAAGAAACTGTCCTATTTTCGGGTAAGAAGCCTGGTATTTGAGGGTGAAATGTCCTATTTCAGGAGGAATCCTGGTATTTCTTGGAGAAGATGTGATCTATTTGGGAGATATCTGGCATGTCCAGATGAACCTGTCCTATTTTGGGGATAAAAGAGGTATTTGTGGGTGAAAAGGTCCTATTTGAATGGGGAAAGCTGCTATTTCTTGGAGAAGCTGTGATATATTTGGGAGAACTGTGGCATTTCTGGAAGAAACTGTCCTATTTTGGGGATAAAAGAGGTATTTGTGGGTGAAAAGGTCCTATTTCAAGGAGGAACCCTGGTATTTCTTGGAGAAGATGTGATATATTTGGGAGAAATGTGGCATTTCTGGAAGAAAATGTCCAATTTTGGGGATAAAAGAGGTATTTGTGGGTGAAAAGGTCCTATTTGAAGGGGGAAAGCTGGTATTTCTTGGAGAAGATGTGATATATATGGGAGAAATCTGGCATGTCTGGATGAAAATGTCCAATATTGGGGATAAAGAAGGTATTTGTGGGTGAAAAGGTCGTTTTTCAGGAGGAACCCTGGTATTTCTTGGAGAAGATGTGATCTATTTGGGAGAAATCTGGCATTTCTGGAAGAAACTGATCTACTCTGGGGATAAAGGAGGTATTTGTGGGTGAAAAGGTCCTATTTGAAGGGGGAACCCTGGTATTTCTTGGAGAAGATATGATATATTTCGGAGAAATGTGGCATGTCTGGAGGATACTGTCCTCTTTTGGGGATAAAAGAGGTATTTGTGGGTGAAAAGGTCCTATTTGAAGGGGGAAACCTGGTATTTCTTGGAGAAGATGTGATATATTTGGGAGAAATCTGGCATTCCTGGAAGAAACTGTCCAATTTTGGGGATAAAAGAGGTATTTGTGGTTGAAAAGGTCCTATTTGAAGGGGGAAACGTGTTATTTCTTGGAGAAGATGTGATCTATTTGGGAGAAATCTGGCATTTCTGGATGAAAATGTCCAATCTGGGGGCAGAAGGCTTGTATTTGTGGGTGAAAAGGTCCTATTTGAAGGGGGAAACCTGGTATTTCTTGGAGCAGATGTGATATATTTGTGAGAAATGTGGCATTTCTGGAAGAAACTGTCCTATTTTGGGGATAAAAGAGGTATTTGTGGGTGAAAAGGTCCTATTTGAAGGGGGAAAGCTGGTATTTCTTGGAGAAGATGTGATATATTTGGGAGAAATGTGGCATGTCTGGAAGAAACTGTCCTCTTTTGGGGATAAAAGAGGTATTTGTGGGAGAAATGTCCTATTTCAGGAGGAATCCTGGTATTTCTTGGAGAAGATGTGATATATTTGGGAGAAATCTGGCATTTCTGGCAGAAACTGTCGTATTTTGGGGATAAAAGAGGTATTTGTGGGTGAAAAGGTCCTATTAGAAGGGGGAACCCTGGTATTTCTTGGTGAAAATGTGATATATTTGTGAGAAATGTGTCATTTCTGGAAGAAACTGTCCTCTTTTGGGGATAAAAGAGGTATTTGTGGGTGAAAAGGTCCTATTTGAAGGGGGAAGCGTGGTATTTCTTGGAGAAGATTTGATACATTTGGAGAAATGTGGCATTTCTGCAAGAAAATGTCCTCTTTTGGGGATAAAAGTGGTATTTGTGGGTGAAAAGGTCCTATTTGAAGGGGGAAAGCTGGTATTTCTTGGAGAAGATGTGATATATTTGGGAGATATCTGGCATGTCCGGATGAACCTGTCCTATTTTGGGGATAAAAGAGGTATTTGTGGGTGATAAGGTCCTATTTGAAGGGGGAAAGCTGGTATTTCTTGGAGAAGATGTGATATATTTCGGAGAAATGTGGCATGTCTGGAGGAAACTGTCCTCTTTTGGGGATAAAAGAGGTATTTGTGGGTGAAAAGGTCCTATTTGAAGGGGGAATCCTGGTATTTCTTGGAGAAGATGTGCTATATTTGGGAGAAATGTGGCATTTCTGGAAGAAACTGTCCTCTTTTGGGGATAAAAGAGGTATTTGTGGGTGAAAAGGTCCTATTTGAAGGGGGAAACGTGGTATTTCTTGGAGAAGATGTGATCTATTTGGGAGAAATCTGGCATTTCTGGAAGAAAATGTCCAATCTGGGGGCTGAAGGCTGGTATTTGTGGGTGAAAAGGTCCTATTTGAAGGGGGAAAGCTGGTATTTCTTGGAGAAGATGTGATATATTTGGGAGAAATGTGGCATTTCTGGAAGAAAATGTTCTATTTTGGGGATAAAAGAGGTATTTGTGGGTGTAAAGGTCCTATTTGAAGGTTGAAACCTGGTAATTCTTGGAGAAGATGTGATACATTTGGGAGAAATGTCGCATTTCTGGATGAAACTGTAATATTTTGGGGATAAAAGAGGTATTTGTGGGAGGAAAGGTCCTATTTCAGGAGGAATCCTGGTATTTCTTGGAGATGTGATATGTTTGGGAGAAATGTGGCATTTCCGGAAGAAAATGTCCTATTTAGGGGATAAAGGAGGTATTTGTGGGTGAAAAGGTCCTATTTGAAGGGGGAAAGCTGATATTTCTTGGAGAAGATGTGATATATTTGGGAGAAATCTGACCTTTCTGGAAGAAAATGTCCTATTTTCGGGGGAGAAGGCTGGTATTTGTGGGAGAAATGTTCTATTTCAGGAGGAATCCTGGTATTTCTTGGAGATGTGCTATGTTTGGGAGTAATGTGTCATATCTGGAAGAAAATGTCCTATATTGGGATTAAAAGAGGTACTTGTGGGTGAAAAGGTCCTATTTGAAGGGGGAAAGCAGGTATTTCTTGGAGAAGATGTGATATATTTGGGAGAAATCGGGCATTTCTGGAAGAAACTGTCCTCTTTTGGGGATAAAGGAGGTACTTGTGGGTGAAAAGGTCCTATTTCCAGGGGGAAAGCTGGTATTTCATGGAGAAGATGTGATCTATTTGGGAGAAATGTGGTATTTCCTGAAGAAAATGTCCAATTTTGGGGGGAGAAGGCAGGTATTTGTGGGAGAAAATGTCCAATTTCAGGAGGAACCCTGGTATTTCTTGGAGAAGATGTGATCTATTTGGGAGAAATGTGGCATTTCTGGAAGAAACTTTCCTATTTTTGGGATAAAAGAGGTATTTGTGGGTGAAAAGGTCCTATTTGAAGGAGGAAAACTGGTATTTCTTGGAGAAGATGTGATCTATTTGGGAGAAATGTGGCATTTCTGGAAGAAACTGTCCTACTTTGGGAATAAAAGAGGTATTTGTGGGTGAAAGGATCCTATTTGAAGGGGAACGCTGGCATTTCTTGGAGAAGATGTGATATATTTGGGAGAAATCTGGCATTTCTTGAAGAAAATTTCCTATTTTGGGGATCAAACAAGTTTTTGTGCGTGAAAAGGTCCTATTTCAAGGGAGAAAGCTGGTATATCTTGGAGAAGATGTGATATATTTGGGAGAAATCTGGCCGTTCTGGAAGAAAATGTCCTATTTTCGGGTGAGAAGGCTGGTATTTGTGGGAGAAAAGGTCCTATTTCAGGAGGAATCCTGGTATTTCTTGGAGATGTGATATGTTCGGGAGAAATGTGGCATTTCTGGAAGAAACTGTCCTATTTTGGGGATAAAAGAGGTATTTGTGGTTGAAAAGGTCCTATTTTTAGGGGGAAAGCTGGTATTTCTTGGAGAAGATGTGATATATTTGGGAGAAATGTGGCAGTTCGGGATGGAAATGTCCTATTTTGGGGATAAAAGAGGTATTTGTGGGAGAAAAGGTCCTATTTGAAGGGGGAAAGCAGGTATTTCTTGGAGAAGATGTGATATATTTGGGAGAAATCTGGCATTTCTGGAAGAAAATGTCCCCTTTTGGGGATATAAGAGGTATTTGTGGGTGAAAAGGTCCTATTTGAAGGGGGAAAGCTGGTATTTCTTGGCGAAGATGTGATCTATTTGGGAGAAATGTGGCATTTCTGCAAAAAATGTCCAATTTGGGGGGAGTAGGATGGTATTTGTGGGTAAAAAGGTCCAATTTGAAGGGGGAAACCTATTATTTCTTGGAGAAGATGTGATCTATTTGGTAGAAATGTGGCATGTCTGGAAGAAACTGTCGTATTTTGGGGATAAAAGAGGCATTTGTGGGTGAAAAGTTCCTATTTGAAGGGGGAACCCTGGTATTTCTTGGAGAAGATGCGATATATTTGAAAGAAATCTGGCATTTCTGTAAGAAAATTTCCTATTTTGAGGATAGAACAGGTATTTGTGGGTGAAAAGGTCCTATTTGAAGGGGGAAAGCTGGTATTTCTTGGAGAAGATGTGATATATTTGGGAGAAATCTGGCATTTCTGGAAGAAAATATCCTATTTTGGGGTTAAAGCAGGTATTTGTGGGTGAAAAGGTCCTATTTGAAGGGGGAACCCTGGTATTTCTTGGAGAAGATGTGATATATTTGGGAGAAATGTGGCATGTCTGGAATAAACTGTCCTCTTCTGGGGATAAAAGAGGTATTTGTGGGTGAAAAGGTCCTATTTGAAGGGGGAACCCTGGTATTTCTTGGAGAAGATGTGATATATTTGGGAGAAATTTGGCATTTCTGGAAGAAAATGTTCAATTTTGGGTAAAAAAGAGGTATTTGTGGGTGAAAAGGTCGTATTTCAGGAGGAATCCTGGTATTTCTTGGAGAAGATGTGATCTATTTGGGAGAAATCTGGCATTTCTGGAAGTAACTGATCTACTTTGGGGATAAAGGAGGTATTTGTGGGTGAAAAGGTCCTATTTGAAGGGGGAAACGTGGTATTTCTTGGAGAAGATGTGATCTATTTGGGAGAAATGTGGTATGTCTGGAGGAAACTGTCCTATTTTGGGGATAAAAGAGGTATTTGTGGGTGTAAAGGTCCTATTTGAAGGGGGAAACCTGGTATTTCTTGGAGAAGATGTGATATATTTCGGAGAAATGTGGCATGTCTGGAGGAAACTGTCCTCTTTTGGGGAAAATAGCAGTTTGATACCCAAAATAGAACAGTTTCTTCCAGAAATGCCAGATTTCTCCCAAATAGATCACATCTTCTCCAAGAAATACCAGGGTTCCTCCAGAAATAGGTCATTTCTCCCTCAAATACCAGCCTTCTCCCCCCAAATTGGACATTTTCTTCCAGAAATTCCAGATTTCTCACAAATATATCACATCTTCTCCAAGAAATACCACGTTTCCCCCTTCAAATAGGACCTTTTCACCCACAAATACCTCTTTTATCCCCAAAAGAGGACATTTTCTTCCAGAAATGCCAGATTTCACCCAAACATATCACATCTCCAAGAAATACCAGGATTCCTCCTTCAAATAGGACCTTTTCAACCACAAATACCAGCCTTCTCCCCGGAAAATAGGAAATTGTCTTCCAGAAAGGCCAGATTTCTCCGAAATAGACCACATCTTCTCCAAGAAATACCAGCTTTCCCCCTTCAAATAGAAACTTCTCACCCAAAAATACCTATTTTATCCCCAAAAGAGGACAGTGTCTTCCAGAAATGCCACATTTCTCCCAAATAGATCACAGCTTCTCCAAGAAATACCAGGTTTCCCCCTTCAGATAGGACCTTTTCACCCACAAATACCTCTTTTATTCCCAAAATAGGATATTTTCTTCCAGATAGGCCAGATTTCTCCCAAATATATCACATCTTCTCCAAGAAATACCAGGTTTCCCCCTTCAAATAGGACCTTTTCACCCACAAATACCTCTTTTATCCCCAAAATAGGACATTTTCTTCCAGAAAGGCCACATTTCTCCCAAATATATCGCATCTTCTCCAAGAAATACCAGGTATCCCCCTTCAAATAGGACCTTTTCACCCACAAATACCATCCTACTCCCCCCAAATAGGACATTTTCTTGCAGAAATGCCACATTTCTCCCAAATATATCACATCTTCTCCAAGAAATACCACGTTTCCCCCTTCAAATAGGACCTTTTCACCCACAAATACCTCTTTTATCCCCTAAAGAGGACATTTTCTTCCATAAAAGCCAGATTTCTCCCAAATATATCACATCTACTCCAAGAAATACCAGGTTTCCCCCTTCAAATAGGACCTTTTCACCCACAAATACCAGCCTTCTCCCCGCAAATTGTACTTTTTCTTCCAGAAATGCCACATTTCTCCCAAATATATCACATCTTCTCCAAGAAATACCAGGGTTCCCCCTTCAAATAGGACCTTTTCACCCACAAATACCTGTTTTATCCCCACAATAGGACAGTTTCTTCCAGAAATGCCAGATTTCTCCCAAATATATCACATCTTCTCCAAGAAATACCAGCTTTCCCCCTTCAAATAGGACCTTTTCACCCACAAATGCCTGTTTTATCCCCAAAATAGGACAGTTTCTTCCAGAAATGCCAGATTTCTCCCAAATATATCGCATCTTCTCCAAGAAATACCACGTTTCCCCCTTCAAATAGGACCTTTTCACCCACAAATACCTCTTGTATCCCCAAAAGAGGACAGTTTCTTCCAGACATGCCACATTTCTCCCAAATATATCACATCTTCTCCAAGAAATACCAGCTTTCCCTCTTCAAATAGGACCTTTTCACCCACAAATACCAGCCTTCAGCCCCCAGATTGGACATTTTCTTCCAGAAATGCCAGATTTCTCCCAAATAGATCACATCTTCTCCAAGAAATACCAGGTTTCCCCCCTCAAATAGGACCTTTTCTCCCACAAATACCTCTTTTATCCCCAAAATACGACATTTTCCTCCTGACATGCCACATTTCTCCCAAATAGATCACAGCTTCTCCAAGAAATACCAGGATTCCTCCTGAAATAGGAACTTTTCTCCCACAAATACCTGTTCTATCCCCAAAAGTGGACATTTTCTTCCAGACATGCCACATTTCTCCCAAATATATCACATCTTCTCCAAGAAATACCAGGGTTCCCCCTTCAAATAGGACCTTTTCACCCACAAATACCTCTTTTATCCCCAAAATAGGACAGTTTCTTCCAGAAATGCCACATTTCTCCCAAATAGATCACATCTTCTCCAAGAAATACCAGCTTTCCCCCTTCACATAGGACCTTTTCACCCACAAATACCTCTTTTATCCCCAAAATAGGACAGTTTCTTCCAGAAAGGCCACATTTCTCCCAAATAGATCACATCTTCTCCAAGAAATACCACGTTTCCCCCTTCAAATAGGACCTTCTCACCCACAAATACCTCTTTTATCCCCAAAAGAGGACAGTTTCTGCCAGAAATGCCACATTTCTCCCAAATACATCACATCTTCTCCAAGAAATACCAGCTTTCCCCCTTCAAATAGGACCTTTTCTCCCACAAATACCTCTTTTATCCCCAAAATACAGCATTTTCCTCCAGACATGCCACATTTCTCCCAAATAGATCACATCTTCTCCAAGAAATACCAGCTTTCCCCCTTCAAATAGGACCTTTTCACCCACAAATACCTCTTTTATCCCCAAAATAGGACAGTTTCTTCCAGAAATGCCACATTTCTCCCAAATAGATCACATCTTCTCCAAGAAATACCAGGATTCCTCCAGAAATAGGAACTTTTCACCCACAAGTACCAGCCTTCTCCCCCCAAATTTCACATTTTCTTCCAGAAATGCCACATTTCTCCCAAATAGATCACATCTTCTCCAAGAAATACCAGGGTTCCCCCTTCAAATAGGGCCTTTTCACCCTCAAATACCTCTTTTATCCCCAAAAGAGGACAGTTTCTTCCAGACATGCCACATTTCTCCCAAATATATCACATCTTCTCCAAGAAATACCAGGTTTCCCCCTTCAAATAGGACATTTTCACCCACAGATAACTCTTTTATCCCCCAAACAGGACAGTTTCTTCCAAAAATGCCACATTTCTCCCAAATATATCACATCTGCTCCAAGAAATACCAGCTTTCCCCCTTCAAATAGGACCTTTTCACCCACAAATGCCTGTTTTATCCCCAAATTTGTGGGTGAAAAGGTCCTATTTGAAGGGGGAAACCAGGTATTTCTTGGAGAGGATGTGATATATTTGGGAGAAATCTGGCATGTCTGGAAGAAACTGCCCTATTTTGGGGATAAAAGAGGTATTTGTGGGTGAAATGGTCCTATTTGAAGGGGGAAACCTGGTATTTCTTGGAGAAGATGTGATATATTTGGGAGAAATGTGGCCTTTCTGGAAGAAACTGTCCTATTTTGGGGATAAAAGAGGTATTTGTGGGTGATAAGGTCCTATTTGAAGGGGGAACCTGGTATTTCTTGGAGAAGATGTGATATATTTGAGAGAAATGTTGTATTTCTGGAAGAATATGTGCAATTTGGGGGGAGAAGGCTGGTATTTGTGGGAGAAAAGTTCCTATTTCAAGGGGGAATCCTGGTATTTCTTGGGGAAGATGTGCTATACATGGGAGAAATCTGGAATTTCTGGAAGAAAATTTCCAACTTGAGGAATCAAAGAGGTATTTGTGGGTGAAAAGGTCCTATTTCAAGGGGGAAAGCTGGTATTTCTTGGAGAAGATGTGATCTACTTGGGATAAATGTGGCATTTCTGGAAGAAACTGTCCTATTTTGGGGATAAAAGAGGTATTTGTGGGTGAAAAGGTCCTATTTGAAGGGGGAATCCTGGTATTTCTTGGGGAAGATGTTCTATACTTGGGAGAAATCAGGCATGTCAGGAAGAAACTGTCGTATTTTGGGGATAAAAGAGGTATTTGTGGTTGAAAAGGTCCTATTTTTAGGGGGAAACCTGGTATTTCTTGGAGAAGATGTGATCTATTTGGGAGAAATGTGGCATTTCTGGAAGAAACTGTCCTATTTTGGGGATAAAAGAGGTATTTGTGGGTGAAAAGGTCCTATTTCAAGGGGGAAAGCTGGTATTTCTAGGAGAAGATGTGATCTATTTGGGAGAAATGTGGCATTTCTGGAAGAAACTGTACTATTTTGGGGATAAAAGAGGTATTTGTGGGGAAAAGGTCCTATTTTTAGGGGAAAAGCTGGTATTTCTTGGAGAAGATGTGATATATTTGCGAGAAATGTGGCATTTCTGGAAGAAAATGTTCTATTTTGGGGATAAAAAAGGTATTTTTGGGTGAAAAGTTCCTATTTCAAGGGGGAAAGCTGGTATTTCTTGGAGCAGATGTGATCTATTTGGGAGAAATGTGGCATTTCTGGAAGAAACTGTCCTCTTTTGGGGATAAAAGAGGTATTTGTGGTTGAAAAGCTTCTATTTGTAGGGGGAAACGCGGTATTTCTTGGAGAAGATGTGATATATTTGGGAGAAATGTGGCATGTCTGGAAGAAACTGTCCTCTTTTGGGGATAAAAGAGGTATTTGTGGGTGAAAAGGTCCTATTTGAAGGGGGTAACCTGGTATTTCTTGAAGAAGCTGTGATATATTTGGGAGAAATGTGGCATGTCTGGAGGAAACTGTCCTCTTTTGGGGATAAAAGAGGTATTTGTGGGTGAAAAGGTCCTATTTGAAGGGGGAAAGCTGGTATTTCTTGGAGAAGATGTGATATATTTGGGAGAAATGTGGCATTTCTGGAAGAAACTGTCCTCTTTTGGGGATAAAGTAGGTATTTGTTGGTGAAAAGGTCCTATTTGAAGGGGGAACCCTGGTATTTCTTGGAGAAAATGTTCTATACATGGGAGAAATCTGGAATTTCTGGAAGAAAATTTCCAACTTGAGGAATCAAAGAGGTATTTGTGGGTGAAAAGGTCCTATTTGAAGGGGGAAAGCTGGTATTTCTTGGAGAAGATGTGATATATTTGGGAGAAATGTGGCATTTCTGGAAGAAACTGTCGTATTTTGGGGATTCAAGAGGTATTTTTGGGTGAAAAGGTCCTATTTGAAGGGGGAAACGTGGTATTTCTTGGAGAAGATGTGATCTATTTGGGAGAAATGTGGCATGTCTGGAGGAAACTGTCGTATTTTGGGGATAAAAGAGGTATTTGTGGGTGAAAAGTTCCTATTTGAAGGGGGAAAGCTGGTATTTCTTGGAGAAGATGTGATATATTTGGGAGAAATGTGGCATTTCTGGAAGAAACTGTTCTATTTCGGGGATAAAGGAGGTATTTGTGGGTGAAAAGGTCCTATTTGAAGGGGGAAAGCTGGTATTTCTTGGAGAAGATGTGATATATTTGGGAGAAATGTGGCATTTCTGGAAGAAACTGTCCTCTTTTGGGGATAAAAGAGGTATTTGTGGGTGAAAAGGTCCTATTTCGAGGGGGAAAGCTGGTATTTCTTGGAGAAGATGTGATATATTTGGGAGAAATGTGGCATTTCTGGAAGAAACTGTCGTATTTTGGGGATAAAAGAGGTATTTGTGGGTGAAAGGATCCTATTTGAAGGGGGAACGCTGGTATTTCTTGGAGAAGATGTGATATGTTTGGGAGAAATGTGGCATTTCTGGCAGAAACTGTCGTATTTTGGGGATAAAAGAGGTATTTGTGGGTGAAAAGGTCCTATTTGAAGGGGGAAAGCTGGTATTTCTTGGAGAAGATGTGATCTATTTCGGAGAAATCTGGCATTTCTGGAAGAAAATGCCCAATCTGGGGGCAGAAGGCTTGTATTTGTGGTTGAAAAGGTCCTATTTGAAGGGGGAACCCTGGTATTTCTTGGAGAAGATGTGATATATTTGGGAGAAATGTGGCCTTTCTGGAAGAAAATGTTCTATTTTGGGGATAAAAGAGGTATTTGAAGGGTGTAAAGGTCCTATTTGAAGGGGGAAACCTGGTATTTCTTGGAGAAGATGTGATATATTTGGGAGAAATGTGGCATTTCTGGATGAAACTGTAATATTTTGGGGATAAAAGAGGTATTTGTGGGAGAAATGTCCTATTTCAGGAGGAATCCTGGTATTTCTTGGTGAAGATGTGGTATATATGGGAGAAATCTGGCATGTCTGGAAGAAAATGTCCTATTTTGGGGATAAAAGAGGTATTTGTGGGAGAAAAGGTCCTTTTTGAAGGGGGATAGCTGGTATTTCTTGGAGAAGATGTGATCTATTTGGGAGAAATGTGGCATTTCTGGAAGAAAATGTCCTCTTTTGGGGATAAAAGAGGTATTTGTAGGTGAAAAGGTCCTATTTGAAGTGGGAAAGCTGGTATTTCTTGGAGAAGATGTGATATATTTGGTAGAAATGTGGCCTTTCTGGAAGAAACTGTCCACTTTTGGGGATAAAAGAGGTATTTGTAGGTGAAAAGGTCCTATTTGAAGGGGGAAAGCAGGTATTCCCTGGAGAAGATGTGATATATTTGGAAGAAATCTGGCAGTTCTGGAAGAAACAGTCCTATTTTGGGATCAAACAGGTATTTGTGGGTGAAAAGGTCCTATTTGAAGGGGGATAGCTGGTATTTCTTGGAGAAGATGTGATCTATTTGGGAGAAATGTGGCATGTCTGGAAGAAACTGTCCTCTTTTGGGGATGAAAGAGGTATTTGTGGGTGAAAAGTTCCTATTTGAAGGGGGAAAGCTGGTATTTCTTGGAGCAGATGTGATATATTTGTGAGAAATGTGGCATTTCTGGAAGAAACTGTCCTCTTTTGTGGATAAAAGAGGTATTTGTGGGTGAAAAGGTCCTATTTGAAGGGGGAAAGCTGTTATTTCTTGGAGAAGATGTGATATATTTGGGAGAAATGTGGCCTTTCTGGAAGAAACTGTCCTCTTTTGGGGATAAAAGAGGTATTTGTGGGAGAAATGTCCTATTTCAGGAGGAAACCTGGTATTTCTTGGAGAAGATGTGATATATTTGGGAGAAATGTGGCCTTTCTGGAAGAAACTGTCCTCTTTTGTGGATAAAGTAGGTATTTGTGGGTGAAAAGGTCCTATTTGAAGGGGGAACCCTGGTATTTCTTGGAGAAAATGTTCTATACATGGGAGAAATCTGGAATTTCTGGAAGAAAATTTCCAACTTGAGGAATCAAAGAGGTATTTGTGGGTGAAAAGGTCCTATTTGAAGGGGGAAAGCTGGTATTTCTTGGAGAAGATGTGATATATTTGGGAGAAATGTGGCATTTCTGGAAGAAACTGTCGTATTTTGGGGATTCAAGAGGTATTTTTGGGTGAAAAGGTCCTATTTGAAGGGGGAAAGCTGGTATTTCTTGGAGAAGATGTGATCTATTTGGGAGAAATGTGGCATTTCTGGAAGAAACTGTCGTATTTTGGGGATAAAAGAGGTATTTGTGGGTGAAAAGGTCCTATTTGAAGGGGGAAACGTGGTATTTCTTGGAGAAGATGTGATCTATTTGGGAGAAATGTGGCATGTCTGGAGGAAACTGTCCTCTTTTGGGGATAAAAGAGGTATTTGTGGGTGAAAAGTTCCTATTTGAAGGGGGAAAGCTGGTATTTCTTGGAGAAGATGTGATATATTTGGGAGAAATGTGGCATTTCTGGAAGAAACTGTTCTATTTCGGGGATAAAGGAGGTATTTGTGGGTGAAAAGGTCGTATTTGAAGGGGGAAAGCTGGTATTTCTTGGAGAAGATGTGATATATTTGGGAGAAATGTGGCATGTCTGGAAGAAACTGTCCTCTTTTGTGGATAAAAGAGGTATTTGTGGGTGAAAAGGTCCTATTTCGAGGGGGAAAGCTGGTATTTCTTGGAGGAGATGTGCTATATTTGGGAGAAATGTGGCATTTCTGGAAGAAACTGTCCTATTTTGGGGATAAAAGAGGTATTTGTGGGTGAAAGGATCCTATTTGAAGGGGGAACGCTGGTATTTCTTGGAGAAGATGAGATATGTTTGGGAGAAATGTGGCATTTCTGGAAGAAACTGTCGTATTTTGGGGATAAAAGAGGTATTTGTGGGTGAAAAGGTCCTATTTGAAGGGGGAAAGCTGGTATTTCTTGGAGAAGATGTGATCTATTTCGGAGAAATCTGGCATTTCTGGAAGAAAATGCCCAATCTGGGGGCAGAAGGCTTGTATTTGTGGGTGAAAAGGTCCTATTTGAAGGGGGAACCCTGGTATTTCTTGGAGAAGATGTGATATATTTGGGAGAAATGTGGCCTTTCTGGAAGAAAATGTTCTATTTTGGGGATAAAAGAGGTATTTGAAGGGTGTAAAGGTCCTATTTGAAGGGGGAAACCTGGTATTTCTTGGAGAAGATGTGATATATTTGGGAGAAATGTGGCATTTCTGGATGAAACTGTAATATTTTGGGGATAAAAGAGGTATTTGTGGGAGAAATGTCCTATTTCAGGAGGAATCCTGGTATTTCTTGGTGAAGATGTGGTATATATGGGAGAAATCTGGCATGTCTGGAAGAAAATGTCCTATTTTGGGGATAAAAGAGGTATTTGTGGGAGAAAAGGTCCTTTTTGAAGGGGGATAGCTGGTATTTCTTGGAGAAGATGTGATCTATTTAGGAGAAATGTGGCATTTCTGGGAGAAAATGTCCTCTTTTGGGGATAAAAGAGGTATTTGTAGGTGAAAAGGTCCTATTTGAAGGGGGAAAGCTGGTATTTCTTGGAGAAGATGTGATATATTTGGGAGAAATGTGGCATTTCTGGAAGAAACTGTCCTCTTTTGGGGCTAAAACAGGTATTTGTGAGTGAAAAGGTCCTATTTGAAGGGGGAAAGCAGGTATTCCCTGGAGAAGATGTGATATATTTGGAAGAAATCTGGCAGTTCAGGAAAAAACAGTCCTATTTTGGGATCAAACAGGTATTTGTGGGTGAAAAGGTCCTATTTGAAGGGGGAACCTGGTATTTCTTGGAGAAGATGTGATATATTTGAGAGAAATGTTGTATTTCTGGAAGAATATGTGCAATTTGGGGGGAGAAGGCTGGTATTTGTGGGAGAAAAGTTCCTATTTCAAGGGGGAATCCTGGTATTTCTTGGGGAAGATGTGCTATACATGGGAGAAATCTGGAATTTCTGGAAGAAAATTTCCAACTTGAGGAATCAAAGAGGTATTTGTGGGTGAATAGGTCCTATTTCAAGGGGGAAAGCTGGTATTTCTTGGAGAAGATGTGATCTACTTGGGAGAAATGTGGCATTTCTGGAAGAAACTGTCGTATTTTGGGGATAAAAGAGGTATTTGTGGGTGAAAAGGTCCTATTTGAAGGGGGAATCCTGGTATTTCTTGGGGAAGATGTTCTATACTTGGGAGAAATCAGGCATGTCAGGAAGAAACTGTCGTATTTTGGGGATAAAAGAGGTATTTGTGGGTGAAAAGGTCCTATTTTTAGGGGGAAACCTGGTATGTCTTGGAGAAGATGTGATCTATTTGGGAGAAATGTGGCATTTCTGGAAGAAACTGTCTTATTTTGGGGATAAAAGAGGTATTTGTGGGTGAAAAGTTCCTATTTGAAGGGGGAAAGCTGGTATTTCTAGGAGATGATGTGATCTATTTGGGAGAAATGTGGCATTTCTGGAAGAAACTGTACTATTTTGGGGATAAAAGAGGTATTTGTGGGGAAAAGGTCCTATTTTTAGGGGAAAAGCTGGTATTTCTTGGAGAAGATGTGATATATTTGCGAGAAATGTGGCATTTCTGGAAGAAAATGTTCTATTTTGGGGATAAAAGAGGTAGTTGTGGGTGAAAAGTTCCTATTTCAAGGGGGAAAGCTGGTATTTCTTGGAGCAGATGTGATCTATTTGGGAGAAATTTGGCATTTCTGGAAGAAACTGTCCTCTTTTGGGGATAAAAGAGGTATTTGTGGTTGAAAAGCTTCTATTTGTAGGGGGAAACGCGGTGTTTCTTGGAGAAGATGTGATATATTTGGGAGAAATGTGGCATGTCTGGAAGAAACTGTCCTCTTTTGGGGATAAAAGAGGTATTTGTGGGTGAAAAGGTCCTATTTGAAGGGGGTAACCTGGTATTTCTTGGAGAAGCTGTGATATATTTGGGAGAAATGTGGCATGTCTGGAGGAAACTGTCCTCTTTTGGGGATAAAAGAGGTATTTGTGGGTGAAAAGGTCCTATTTGAAGGGGGAAAGCTGGTATTTCTTGGAGAAGATGTGATATATTTGGGAGAAATGTGGCATTTCTGGAAGAAACTGTCCTCTTTTGGGGATAAAGTAGGTATTTGTGGGTGAAAAGGTCCTATTTGAAGGGGGAACCCTGGTATTTCTTGGAGAAAATGTTCTATACATGGGAGAAATCTGGAATTTCTGGAAGAAAATTTCCAACTTGAGGAATCAAAGAGGTATTTGTGGGTGAAAAGGTCCTATTTGAAGGGGGAAAGCTGGTATTTCTTGGAGAAGATGTGATCTATTTGGGAGAAATGTGGCATTTCTGGAAGAAACTGTCGTATTTTGGGGATTCAAGAGGTATTTTTGGGTGAAAAGGTCCTATTTGAAGGGGGAAAGCTGGTATTTCTTGGAGAAGATGTGATATATTTGGGAGAAATGTGGCATTTCTGGAAGAAACTGTCGTATTTTGGGGATAAAATAGGTATTTGTGGGTGAAAAGGTCCTATTTGAAGGGGGAAACGTGGTATTTCTTGGAGAAGATGTGATCTATTTGGGAGAAATGTGGCATGTCTGGAGGAAACTGTCCTCTTTTGGGGATAAAAGAGGTATTTGGGGGTGAAAAGTTCCTATTTGAAGGGGGAAAGCTGGTATTTCTTGGAGAAGATGTGATATATTTGGGAGAAATGTGGCATTTCTGGAAGAAACTATTCTATTTCGGGGATAAAGGAGGTATTTGTGGGTGAAAAGGTCCTATTTGAAGGGGGAAAGCTGGTATTTCTTGGAGAAGATGTGATATATTTGGGAGAAATGTGGCATGTCTGGAAGAAACTGTCCTCTTTTGTGGATAAAAGAGGTATTTGTGGGTGAAAAGGTCCTATTTCGAGGGGGAAAGCCGGTATTTCTTGGAGAAGATGTGCTATATTTGGGAGAAATGTGGCATTTCTGGAAGAAACTGTCGTATTTTGGGGATAAAAGAGGTATTTGTGGGTGAAAGGATCCTATTTGAAGGGGGAACGCTGGTATTTCTTGGAGAAGATGTGATATGTTTGGGAGAAATGTGGCATTTCTGGCAGAAACTGTCCTCTTTTGGGGATAAAAGAGGTATTTGTGGGTGAAAAGGTCCTATTTGAAGGGGGAATCCTGGTATTTCTTGGAGAAGATGTGATCTATTTGGGAGAAATGTGGCATGTCTGGAAGAAACTGTCCTATTTTGGGAAAAAAAGAGGTATTTTTGGGTGAAAAGGTCCTATTTGAAGGGGGAACCCTGGTATTTCTTGGAGAAGATGTGCTATATTTGGGAGAAATGAGGCATTTCTGGAAGAAACTGTCCTCTTTTGGGGATAAAAGAGGTATTTGTGGGTGAAAAGGTCCTATTTGAAGGGGGAAACGTGGTATTTCTTGGAGAAGATGTGATCTATTTGGGAGAAATGTGGCATGTCAGGAAGAAACTGTCCTATTTTCCGGGGATCAAACAGGTATTTGTGGGTGAAAAGGTCCTATTTGAAGGGGGAAAGCTGGTATTTCTTGGAGAAGATGTGATCTATTTGGAAGAAATCTGGCGTTTCCGGCAGAAAATGTCCTATTTTGGGGATAAAACAGGTATTTGTGGGTGAAAAGGTTATATTTTAAGGGGGATAGCTGGTATTTCTTGGAGAAGATGTGATATATTTGGGAGAAATGTGGCATTTCTGGAAGAAAAAGTCCAATTTGGGGGGAGAAGGCAGGTATTTGTGGGAGAAAAGTTCCTATTTTAGGAGGAATTCTGGTATTGGAGAAGATGTGATATATTTGGGAGAAATGTGGCATGTCTGGAAGAAAATGTCCAATTTGGGGATAAAAGAGGTACTTGTGGGTGATAAGGTCCTATCTGAAGGGTGAAACGTGGTATTTCTTGGAGAAGATGTGATATATTTGGGAGAAATGTGGCATTTCTGGAAGAAACTGTCCTCTTTTGGGGATAAAACAGGTATTTGTGGGTGAATAGGTTATATTTCAAGGGGATAAGCTGGTATTTCTTGGAGAAGATGTGATTTATTTGGGAGAAATGTGGCATTTCTGGAAGAAACTGTCCTCTTTTGGGGATAAAAGAGGTATTTGTGGGTGAAAAGGTCCTATTCGAAGGGGGAAAGCTGGTATTTCTTGGAGAAGATGTGATCTATTTGGGAGAAATGTGGCATTTCTGGAAGAAACTGTCCTCTTTTGGGGATAAAAGAGGTATTTGTGGGTGAAAAGGTCCTATTTGAAGGGGGAAACGTGGTATTTCTTGGAGAAGATGCGATATATTTGGGAGAAATGTGGCATTTCTGGCAGAAACTGTCCTGTTTTGGGGGTAAAAAAGGTATTTGTGGGTGAAAAGGTCCTATTTGAAGGGGGAAAGCTGGTATTTCTTGGAGAAGATGTGATCTATTTGGGAGAAATGTGGCATGTCTGGAAGAAACTGTCCTATTTTGGGGATAAAAGAGGTATTTGTGGGTGAAAAGGTCCTATTTGAAGGGGGAAACGTGGTATTTCTTGGAGAAGATGTGATATATTTGGGAGAAATGTGGCATTTCTGGAAGAAAATGTCCTCTTTTGGGGATAAAAGAGGTATTTGTGGGTGAAAAGGTCCTATTTGAAGGGGGAAACTTGGTATTTCTTGGAGAAGATGTGATACATTTGGGAGAAATGTGGCATTTCTGGAAGAAACTGTCCTATTTTGGGCATAAAAGAGGTATTTGTGGGTGAAAAGGTCCTATTTGAAGGGGGAAACCTGTTATTTCTTGGAGAAGATGTGATCTATTTGGGAGAAATGTGGCATTTCTGGCAGAAACTGTCCTCTTTTGGGGATAAAAGAGGTATTTGTGGGTGAAAAGGTCCTATTTGAAGGGGGAAACCAGGTATTTCTTGGAGAAGATGTGATCTATTTGGGAGAAATGTGGCATGACTGGAAGAAACTGTCTTATTTTGGGGATAAAACAGGTATTTGTGGGAGAAAATGTCCTATTTGAAGGGGGAACCCTGGTATTTCTTGGAGAAGATGTGATATATTTGGGAGAAATGTGGCATTTCTGGAAGAAGCTGTCCTCTTTTCGGGATAAAAGAGGTATTTGTGGGTGAAAACGTTGTATTTGAAGGGGGAAACCTGTTATTTCTTGGAGAAGATGTGATCTATTTGGGAGAAATGTGGCCTTTCTGGAAGAAAATGTCCAATTTGGGGGGAGAAGGCTGGTAGTTTTCGGTGAGAAGGTCCTATTTGAAGGGGGAAACCTGGTATTTTTTGGAGAAGATGTGATATATTTGGGAGAAATGTGGCATTTCTGTCAGAAACTGTCCTATTTTAGGGATAAAAGAGGTATTTTTGGGTGAAAAGGTCCTATTTGAAGGGGGAAAGCTGGTATTTCTTGGAGAAGATGTTATCTATTTGGGAGAAATGTGGCATTTCTGGAAGAAAATGTCCTATTTTGGGGATAAAAGAGGTATTTGTGGGTGAAAAGGTCCTATTTGAAGAGGGAAACGTGGTATTTCTTGGAGAAGATGTGATCTATTTGGGAGAAATGTGGCATTTCTGGAAGAAACTGTCCTATTTTGGGGATAAAACAGGTATTTGTGGGTGAAAAGGTCCTATTTGAAGGGGGAAAGCTGGTATTTCTTGGAGAAGATGTGATCTATTTGGGAGAAATGTGGCATTTCTGGAAGAATATGTTCAATTTGGGGGGAGAAGGCTGGTATTTGTGGGTGAAAGGTTCCTATTTCATGGGGGAACCCTGGTATTTCTTGGGGAAGATGTTCTATACTTGGGAGAAATCAGGCATGTCAGGAAGAAACTGTCGTATTTTGGGGATAAAAGAGGTATTTGTGGGTGAAAAGGTCCTATTTTTAGGGGGAAACCTGGTATGTCTTGGAGAAGATGTGATATATTTGGGAGAAATGTGGCATTTCTGGAAGAAACTGTCCTCTTTTGGGGATAAAAGAGGTATTTGTGGGTGAAAAGGTCCTATTTCAAGGGGGAAAGCTGGTATTTCTTGGAGAAGATGTGATATATTTGGGAGAAATGTGGCATTTCTGGAAGAAACTGTCCTATTTTGGGGAAAAAAGAGGTATTTGTGGGTGAAAAGGTCCTATTTCAAGGGGGAAAGCTGGTATTTCTAGGAGAAGATGTGATCTATTTGGGAGAAATGTGGCATTTCTGGAAGAAACTGTCGTATTTTGGGGATAAAAGAGGTATTTGTGGGTGAAAAGGTCCTATTTGAAGGGGAAAAGCTGGTATTTCTTGGAGAAGATGTGATCTATTTGGGAGAAATCTGGCATTTCTGGAAGAAAATGTCCAATCTGGGGGCTGAAGGCTGGTATTTGTGGGTGAAAAGGTCCTATTTGAAGTGGGAAAGCTGGTATTTCTCGGAGAAGATGTGATATATTTGGGAGAAATGTGGCATTTCTGGAAGAAACTGTCCTCTTTTGGGGATAAAAGAGTTATTTGTGGGTGAAAAGGTCCTATTTGAAGGGGGAAACGTGGTATTTCTTGGAGAAGATGCGATATATTTGGGAGAAATCTGGCATTTCTGGAAGAAACTGTCCTATTTTGGGGATAAAACAGGCATTTGTGGGTGAAAAGGTCCTATTTGAAGGGGGAAAGCTGGTATTTCTTGGAGAAGATGTGATATATTTGGGATAAATGTGGCATTTCTGGAAGAAACTGTCCTATTGTGGGGATAAAACAGGTATTTGTGGGTGAAAAGGTCCTATTTGAAGGGGGAAACGTGGTATTTCTTTGGAGAAGATGTGATCTATTTGGGAGAAATGTGGCATGTCTGGAAGAAACTGTCCTCTTTTGGGGATAAAAGAGGTATTTGTGGGTGAAAAGGTCCTATTTTTAGGGGAAAAGCTGGTATTTCTTGGAGAAAATGTTCTATACATGGGAGAAATCTGGAATTTCTGGAAGAAAATTTCCAACTTGAGGAATCAAAGAGGTATTTGTGGGTGAAAAGGTCCTATTTGAAGGGGGAACCCTGGTATTTCTTGGAGAAGATGTGATATATTTGGGAGAAATGTGGCATTTCTGGACGAAACTGTCCTCTTTTGGGGAGAAAAGAGGTATTTGTGGGTGAAAAGGTCCTATTCGAAGGGGGAAAGCTGGTATTTCTTGGAGAAGCTGTGATATATTTGGGAGAAATGTGGCATGTCTGGAAGAAACTGTCCGCTTTTGGGGATAAAAGAGGTATTTGTGGGTGAAAAGGTCCTATTTGAAGGGGGAAACCTGGTATTTCTTGGAGAAGATGTGATATATTTGGGCGAAATGTGGCATTTCTGGAAGAAAAAGTCCAATTTGGGGGGAGAAGGCTGGTATTTTTGGGAGATAAGGTCGTATTTCAGGAGGAATCCTGGTATTTCTTGGAGAAGATGTGATCTATTTGGGAGAAATGTGGCATTTCTGGCAGAAACTGTCCTATCTTGGGGATAAAAGAGGTAATTTTGTGTGAAAAGGTCCTATTTGATGGGGGAAAGCTGGTATTTCTTGGAGAAGATGTGATCTATTTGGGAGAAATGTGGCATTTCTGGAAGAAACTGTCCTCTTTTGGGGATAAAAGAGGTATTAGTGGGTGAAAAGGTCCTATTTGAAGAGGGAAACCTGGTATTTCTTGGAGAAGATGTGATCTATTTGGGAGAAATGTGGCATTTCTGGAAGAAACTGTCCTATTTTGGGGATAAAAGAGGTATTTGTGGGTGAAAAGGTCCTATTAGAAGGGGGAAAGCTGGTATTTCTTGGAGAAGATGTGATATATTTGGGAGAAATGTGGCATTTCTGGAAGAAACTGTCCTCTTTTGGGGATAAAAGAGGTATTTGTGGGTGATAAGGTCCTATTTCAAGGGGGAACCTGGTATTTCTTGGAGAAGATGTGATATATTTGGGAGAAATGTGGCATTTCTGGAAGAAAATGTCCTCTTTTGGGGATAAAAGAGGTATTAGTGGGTGAAAAGGTCCTATTTGAAGGGGGAAACTTGGTATTTCTTGGAGAAGATGTGATACATTTGGGAGAAATGTGGCCTTTCTGGAAGAAACTGTCCTATTTTGGGCATAAAAGAGGTATTTGTGGGTGAAAAGGTCCTATTTGAGGGGGGAAAGCTGGTATTTCTTTGAGAAGATGTTCTATGTTTTGGAGAAAAATGGACCTTTAGGAAGAAAATTTCCAATTTGAGGGAAAAAAGAGGTATTTGTGGGTGAAAAGGTCCTATTTGAAGGGGGAAACCTGGTATTTCTTGGAGAAGATGTGATCTATTTGGGAGAAATGTGGCATTTCTGGAAGAAACTGTCCTATTTTGGGGATAAAAGAGGAATTTGTGGGTGAAAAGTTCCTATTTGAACGGGGAAAGCTGATATTTCTTGCAGAAGATGTGATCTATTAGGGAGAAATGTGGCATTTCTGGAAGAAACTGTCCTATTCTGGGGATCAAAGAGGTATTTGTGGGTGAAAATGTCCTATTTCGAGGGGGAAAGCTGGTATTTCTTGGAGAAGACGTGATCTATTTGGGAGAAATGTGGCATTTCTGGAAGAAAATGTCCAATTTGCGGGGAGAAGGCTGGAATCTGTGGGAGAACATGTCCTATTTAAAAGGGGAAAGCTGGTATTTCTTGGAGAAGATGTGGTATATTTGGGAGAAATGTGGCATTTCTGGAAGAAAATGTCCTATTTTGGGGATAAAAGAGGTATTTGTGGGTGAAAAGTTCCTATTTGAAGGGGGAAACCTGGTATTTCTTGGAGAAGATGTGATCTATTTGGGAGAAATGTGGCATTTCTGGAAGAAAATGTCCTATTTTGGGGATAAAAGAGGTATTTGCTGGAGAAAAGTTCCTATTTCAGGAGGAATGCTGGTATTTCTTGGAGAAGATGTTCTATATTTGGGAGAAATCTGGCAGTTTTGGAAGAAACTGTCCAATTTTGGGGATAAAAGAGGTATTTGTGGGTGAAAAGGTCCTATTTGAAGGGGGAAAGCTGGTATTTCTTGGAGAAGATGTGATCTATTTGGGAGAAATGTGGCCTTTCTGGAAGAAACTGTCCTATTTTGGGGATAAAAGAGGTATTTGTGGGTGAAAAGGTCCTATTTGAAGGGGGAAAGCTGGTATTTCTTGGAGAAGATGTGATCTATTTGGGAGAAATGTGGCATTTCTGGAAGAAACTGTCCTCTTTTGGGGATAAAAGAGGTATTTGTGGGTGAAAAGGTCCTATTTGAAGGGGGAAACGTGGTATTTCTTGGAGAAGATGTGATATATTTGGGAGAAATGTAGCATGTCTGGAGGAAACTGTCCTCTTTTGGGGATAAAAGAGGTATTTGTGTTTGAAAAGTTCCTATTTGAAGGGGGAAAGCTGGTATTTCTTGGAGAAGATGTGATATATTTGGGCGAAATGTGGCATTTCTGGAAGAAACTGTTCTATTTCGGGGATAAAGGAGGTATTTGTGGGAGAAAAGGTCCTATTTGAAGGGGGAAAGCTGGTATTTCTAGGAGAAGATGTGATATATTTGGGAGAAATGTGGCATGTCTGGAAGAAACTGTCCTCTTTTGTGGATAAAAGAGGTATTAGTGGGTGAAAAGGTCCTATTTCGAGGGGGAAAGCTGGTATTTCTTGGAGAAGATGTGCTATATTTGGGAGAAATGTGGCATTTCTGGAAGAAACTGTCGTATTTTGGGGATAAAAGAGGTATTTGTGGGTGAAAGGATCCTATTTGAAGGGGGAACGCTGGTATTTCTTGGAGAAGATGTGATATGTTTTGGAGAAATGTGGCATTTCTGGAAGAAACTGTCCTCTTTTGGGGATAAAAGAGGTATTTCTGGGTGAAAAGGTCCTATTTGAAGGGGGAATCCTGGTATTTCTTGGAGAAGATGTGATCTATTTGGGAGAAATGTGGCATGTCTGGAAGAAACTGTCCTATTTTGGGAAAAAAAGAGGCATTTGTGGGTGAAAAGGTCCTATTTGGAGGGGGAAATGTGGTATTTCTTGGAGAAGATGTGATATATTTGGGAGAAATGTGGAATGTCAGGAAGAAACTGTCCTATTTACCGGGGATAAAACAGGTATTTGTGGGTGAAAAGGTCCTATTTGAAGGGGGAAAGCTGGTATTTCTTGGAGAAGATGTGATATATTTGGAAGAAATCTGGCGTTTCCGGCAGAAAATGTCCTATTTTGGGGATAAAACAGGTATTTGTGGGTGAAAAGGTTCTATTTGAAGGGGGAAACGTGGTATTTCTAGGAGAAGATGTGATATATTTGGGAGAAATGTGGTATTTCTGGAAGAAAATGTCCTATTTGAGGGATAAAAGAGGTATTTGTGGGTGAAAAGGTCCTATTTCGAGGGGGAAACCTGGTATTTCTTGGAGAAGATGTGATATATTTGGGAGAAATGTGGCATTTCTGGAAGAAAAAGTCCAATTTGGGGGGAGAAGGCAGGTATTTGTGGGTGAAAAGTTCCTATTTCAGGAGGAATCCTGGTATTTCTTGGAGAAGATGTGATATATTTGGGAGAAATATGGCATTTCTGGAAGAAACTTTCGTATTTTGGGGATAAAAGAGGTATTTGTGGGTGAAAAGGTCCTATTTGAAGGGGGAAAGCTGGTATTTCTTGGAGAAGCTGTGATATATTTGGGAGAAATGTGGCATTTCTGGAAGAAACTGTCCTATTTTGGGGATAAAAGAGGTATTTGTGGGTGAAAAGGTCCTATTTCAAGGGGGAAAGCTGGTATTTCTAGGAGAAGATGTGATCTATTTGGGAGAAATGTGGCATTTCTGGAAGAAACTGTCGTATTTTGGGGATAAAAGAGGTATTTGTGGGTGAAAAGGTCCTATTTTTAGGGGAAAAGCTGGTATTTCTTGGAGAAGATGTGATATATTTGGGAGAAATCTGGCATTTCTGGAAGAAAATGTCCTATTTTTGGGATAAAGGAGGTATTTGTGGGTGAAAAGTTCCTATTTCAAGGGGGAAACCTGGTATTTCTTGGAGAAGATGTGATATATTTGGGAGAAATGTGGCATTTCTGGACGAAACTGTCCTCTTTTGGGGAGAAAAGAGGTATTTGTGGGTGAAAAGTTCCTATTTGAAGGGGGAAACCTGGTATTTCTTGGAGAAGATGTGATCTATTTGGGAGAAATGTGGCATTTCTGGAAGAAAATGTCCTATTTTGGGGATAAAAGAGGTATTTGCTGGAGAAAAGTTCCTATTTCAGGAGGAATGCTGGTATTTCTAGGAGAAGATGTTCTATATTTGGGAGAAATCTGGCAGTTTTGGAAGAAACTGTCCAATTTTGGGGATAAAAGAGGTATTTGTGGGTGAAAAGGTCCTATTTGAAGGGGGAAAGCTGGTATTTCTTGGAGAAGATGTGATCTATTTGGGAGAAATGTGTCATTTCTGGAAGAAACTGTCGTATTTTGGGGATAAAAGAGGTATTTGTGGGTGAAAAGGTCCTATTTGAAGGGGGAAAGCTGGTATTTCTTGGAGAAGATGTGATATATTTGGGAGAAATGTGGCATTTCTGGAAGAAACTGTCCTCTTTTGGGGATAAAAGAGGTATTTGTGGGTGAAAAGGTCCTATTTGAAGGGGGAAAGCTGGTATTTCTAGGAGAAGATGTGATCTATTTGGGAGAAATGTGGCATGTCTGGAAGAAACTGTCCTCTTTTGTGGATAAAAGAGGTATTAGTGGGTGAAAAGGTCCTATTTCGAGGGGGAAAGCTGGTATTTCTTGGAGAAGATGTGCTATATTTGGGAGAAATGTGGCATTTCTGGAAGAAAGTGTCGTATTTTGGGGATAAAAGAGGTATTTGTGGGTGAAAGGATCCTATTTGAAGGGGGAACGCTGGTATTTCTTGGAGAAGATGTGATATGTATGGGAGAAATGTGGCATTTCTGGAAGAAACTGTCCTCTTTTGGGGATAAAAGAGGTATTTCTGGGTGAAAAGGTCCTATTTGAAGGGGGAATCCTGGTATTTCTTGGAGAAGATGTGATCTATTTGGGAGAAATGTGGCATGTCTGGAAGAAACTGTCCTATTTTGGGAAAAAAAGAGGTATTTGTGGGTGAAATGGTCCTATTTGGAGGGGGAAACGTGGTATTTCTTGGAGAAGATGTGATATATTTGGGAGAAATGTGGAATGTCAGGAAGAAACTGTCCTATTTTCCGGGGATAAAACAGGTATTTGTGGGTGAAAAGGTCCTATTTGAAGGGGGAAAGCTGGTATTTCTTGGAGAAGATGTGATATATTTGGAAGAAATCTGGCGTTTCCGGCAGAAAATGTCCTATTTTGGGGATAAAACAGGTATTTGTGGGTGAAAAGGTTCTATTTGAAGGGGGAAACGTGGTATTTCTTGGAGAAGATGTGATATATTTGGGAGAAATGTGGCATTTCTGGAAGAAAATGTCCTCTTTTGGGGATAAAAGAGGTATTTGTGGGTGAAAAGGTCCTATTTCGAGGGGGAAACCTGGTATTTCTTGGAGAAGATGTGATATATTTGGGAGAAATGTGGCATTTCTGGAAGAAAAAGTCCAATTTGGGGGGAGAAGGCAGGTATTTGTGGGTGAAAAGTTCCTATTTCGAGGGGGAAACCTGGTATTTCTTGGAGAAGATGTGATATATTTGGGAGAAATATGGCATTTCTGGAAGAAACTTTCGTATTTTGGGGATAAAAGAGGTATTTGTGGGTGAAAAGGTCCTATTTCAAGGGGGAAAGCTGGTATTTCTTGGAGAAGCTGTGATATATTTGGGAGAAATGTGGCATTTCTGGAAGAAACTGTCCTCTTTTGGGGATAAAAGAGGTATTTGTGGGTGAAAAGGTCCTATTTCAAGGGGGAAAGCTGGTATTTCTAGGAGAAGATGTGATCTATTTGGGAGAAATGTGGCATTTCTGGAAGAAACTGTCGTATTTTGGGGATAAAAGAGGTATTTGTGGGTGAATAGGTCCTATTTGAGGGGGGAAAGCTGGTATTTCTTGGAGAAGATGTGATATATTTGGAAGAAATCTGGCGTTTCCGGCAGAAAATGTCCTATTTTGGGGATAAAACAGGTATTTGTGAGTGAAAAGGTCCTATTTCGAGGGGGAAAGCTGGTATTTCTTGGAGAAGATGTGATCTATTTGGGAGAAATGTGGTATTTCTGGAAGAAAATGTCCTCTTTTGGGGATAAAAGAGGTATTTGTGTGTGAAAAGGTCCTATTTCGAGGGGGAAAGCTGGTATTTCTTGGAGAAGATGTGATATATTTGGGAGAAATGTGGCATTTCTGGAAGAAAAAGTCCTATTTTGGGGATAAAATAGGTACTTGTGGGTGATAAGGTCCTATTTGAAGGGTGAAACCTGGTATTTCTTGGAGAAGATGTGATCTATTTGGGAGAAATGTGGCCTTTCTGGAAGAAACTGTCCTCTTTTGGGGATAAAACAGGTATTTGTGGGTGAATAGGTTATATTTCAAGGGGATAATCTGGTATTTCTTGGAGAAGATGTGATATGTTTGGGAGAAATGTGGCCTTTCTGGAAGAAACTGTCCTCTTTTGGGGATAAAAGAGGTATTTGTGGGTGAAAAGGTCCTATTTGAAGGGGGAAAGCTGGTATTTCTTGGAGAAGATGTGATCTATATGGGAGAAATGTGGCATTTCTGGAAGAAACTGTCCTCTTTTGGGGATAAAAGAGGTATTTGTGGGTGAAAAGGTCCTATTTGAGGGGGGAAAGCTGGTATTTCTTGGAGAAGATGTGATATATTTGGGAGAAATGTGGCATGTCTGGAAGAAACTGTCCTCTTTTGGGGATAAAAGAGGTATTTGTGGGTGAAAAGGTCCTATTTGAAGGGGGAAACCTGGTATTTCTTGGAGAAGATGTGATCTATTTGGGAGAAATGTGGCATGTCTGGAAGAAACTGTCCTATTTTGGGGATAAAAGAGGTATTTGTGGGTGAAAAGGTCCTATTTGAAGGGGGAAACCTGGTATTTCTTGGAGAAGATGTGATCTAATTGGGAGAAATGTGGCATTTCTGCAAGAAACTGTCCTGTTTTGGGAAAAAAAAAGAGGTATTTGTGGGTGAAAAGGTCCTATTTCGAGGGGGAAAGCTGGTATTTCAAGGAGAAGATGTGATATATTTGGGAGAAATGTGGCATGTCTGGAAGAAACTGTCGTATTTTGGGGATAAAAGAGGTATTTGTGGGTGAAAAGGTCCTATTTGAAGGGGGAAAGCTGGTATTTCTTGGAGAAGATGTGATCTATTTGGGAGAAATGTGGCATTTCTGGAAGAAACTGTCCTCTTTTGGGGATAAAAGAGGTATTTGTGGGTGAAAAGTTCCTATTTCCAGGGGTAATCCTGGTATTTCTTAGAGAAGATGTGATCTATTTGGGAGAAATGTGGCATGTCAGGAAGAAACTGTCCTATTTTGGGCATAAAAGAGGTATTTGTGGGAGAAAAGGTCCTATTTGAAGGGGGAAAGCTGGTATTTCTTGGAGAAGATGTGATATATTTGGGAGAAATGTGGCATGTCTGGAAGAAACTGTCGTATTTTGGGGATAAAAGAGGTATTTGTGGGTGAAAAGGTCCTATTTGAAGGGGGAAAGCTGGTATTTCTTGGAGAAGATGTGATCTATTTGGGAGAAATGTGGCATTTCTGGAAGAAACTGTCCTCTTTTGGGGATCAAAGAGGTATTTGTGGGTGAAAAGGTCCTATTTGAAGGGGGAAACGTGGTATTTCTTGGAGAAGATGTGATCTATTTGGAAGAAATCTGGCGTTTCCGGCAGAAAATGTCCTATTTTGGGGATAAAACAGGTATTTGTGGGTGAAAAGGTCCTATTTGAAGGGGGAAACGTGGTATTTCTTGGAGAAGATGTGATCTATTTGGGAGAAATGTGGTATTTCTGGAAGAAAATGTCCTCTTTTGGGTATAAAAGAGGTATTTGTGGGTGAAAAGGTCCTATTTCGAGGGGGAAACCTGGTATTTCTTGGAGAACATGTGATATATTTGGGAGAAATGTGGCATTTCAGGAAGAAAGTGTCCAATTTGCGGGGAGAAGGCTGGAATCTGTGGGAGAACATGTCCTATTTAAAAGGGGAAAGCTGGTATTTCTTGGAGAAGATGTGGTATATTTGGGAGAAATGTGGCATTTCTGGTAGAAAATGTCCTCTTTTGGGGATAAAAGAGGTATTTGTGGGTGAAAAGTTCCTATTTGAAGGGGGAAACCTGGTATTTCTTGGAGAAGATGTGATATATTTGGGAGAAATGTGGCATTTCTGGAAGAAACTGTCCTCTTTTGGGGGTAAAAGAGGTATTTGTGGGTGAAAAGGTCCTATTTGAGGGGGGAAAGCTGGTATTTCTTGGAGAAGATGTGCTATATTTGGGAGAAATGTGGCATGTCTGGCAGAAACTGTCCTCTTTTGGGGATAAAAGAGGTATTTGTGGGTGAGAAGACCCTATTTGAAGGGGGAAACGTGGTATTTCTTGGAGAAGATGTGATATATTTGGGAGAAATGTGGCATTTCTGGAAGAAAGTGTCCTCTTTTGGGAAAAAAAAGAGGTATTTGTGGGTGAAAAGGTCCTATTTCGAGGGGGAAAGCTGGTATTTCTTGGAGAAGATGTGATATATTTGGGAGAGATGTGGCATGTCTGGAAGAAACTGTCCTCTTTTGGGGATAAAAGAGGTATTTGTGGGTGAAAAGTTCCTATTTCCAGGGGTAATCCTGGTATTTCTTGGAGAAGATGTGATCTATTTGGGAGAAATGTGGCATGTCAGGAAGAAACTGTCCTATTTTGGTGATAAAAGAGGTATTTGTGGGTGAAAAGGTTCTATTTGAAGGGGGAACCCTGGTATTTCTTGGAGAAGATGTGATCTATTTGGGAGAAATGTGGCATGTCAGGAAGAAAAGGTCCTATTTTCCGGGGATAAAAGAGGTATTCGTGGGTGAAAAGGTCCTATTTGAAGGGGGAAAGCTGGTATTTCTTGGAGAAGATGTGATATATTTGGAAGAAATCTGGCCTTTCTGGAAGACAGTTTCCTATTTTCTGGGGTGAAGGCTGGTATTTGTGGTTGAAAAGGTCCTATTTCAGGAGGAATCCTGGTATTTCTTGGAGGAGATGTGATATGTTTGGGAGAAATGTGGTCTTTCTGGAAGAAAATGTCCTCTTTTGGGGATAAAAGAGGTATTTGTGGGTGAAAAGGTCCTATTTGAAGGGGGAACCCTGGTATTTCTTGGAGAAGATGTGATATATTTGGGAGAAATGTGGCATTTCTGGAAGAAACTGTCCTATTTTGTGGATAAAAGAAGTATTTGTGGATGAAAAGGTCCTATTTCCAGGGGGTAACCTGGTATTTCTTGGCGAAGATGTTCTATATTTTGGAGAAATCTGGCATGTCTGGAAGAAAATGTCCAATCTGGGGGCAGAAGGCTGCTATTTGTGGGTGAAAAGGTCCTATTTGAAGGGGGAACCCTGGTATTTCTTGGAGAAGATGTGATATATTTGGGAGAAATCTGGCAGTTCAGGAAGAAACTGTCATCTTTTGGGGATAAAAGAGGTATTTGTGGGTGAAAAGGTCCTATTTCAAGAGGGAACCCTGGTATTTCTTGGAGAAGATGTGATCTATTTGGGAGAAATCTGGCATTTCTGGAAGAAAATGTCCTATTTTCGGGGAAGAAGGCCGGTATTTGTGGGTGAAAAGGTCCTATTTCAGGACGAATCCTGGTATTTCTTGTAGAAGATGTGGTATATTTGGGAGAAATGTGGCATTTCTGGAAGAAACTGTCCTCTTTTGGGGACAAAGCAGGTATTTGTGGGTGAAAAGTTCCTATTTGAAGGGGGAAACCTGGTAATTCTATGAGAAGATGTGATATATTTGGGAGAAATATGGCATGTCTGGTGGAAAATGTCCAATTTTGGGGATAAAAGAGGTATTTGTGGGTGAAAAGGTCCTATTTGAAGGAGGAAACGTGGTATTTCTTGGAGAAGATGTGATATATTTGGGAGAAATGTGGCATTTCTGGATGAAAATGTCCTCTTTTGGGGATAAAGCAGGTTTTTGTGGGTGAAAATGTCCTATTTGAAGGGGGAAACGTGGTATTTCTTGGAGAAGATGTGATATATTTGGGAGAAATGTGGCATGTCTGGAGTAAAATGTCCAATTTTCGGGATAAAAGAGGTATTTGTGGGAGAAAAGGTCCTATTTGAAGGGGGAAACCTGGTATTTCTCGGAGAAGATGTGATGTATTTGGGAGAAATGTGGCCTTTCTGGAAGAAAAGGTCCAATCTGGGGTAGAAGGCTGGTATTTGTGGCTGAAAAGGTCCTATTTGAAGGGGGAAACCTGGTATTTCTTGGAGAAGATTTGATCTATTTGGGAGAAATGTGGCATTTCTGGAAGAAACTGTCCTCTTTTGGGGATAAAAGAGGTATTTGTGGGTGAAAAGGTCCTATTTGAAGGGGGAAACCTGGTATTTCTTGGAGAAGATGTGATATATTTGGGAGAAATGTGGCATGTCTGGATGAAACTGTCCTCTTTTGGGGATAAAAAAGGTATTAGTGGGTGAAAAGGTCCTATTTGAAGGGAAAAGCTGGTATTTTTTGGAGAAGATGTGATATATTTGGGAGAAATGTGGCATTTCTGGAAGAAAATGTCCTATTTTGGTGATAAAAGAGGTATTTGTGGGTGAAAAGGTCCTATTTGAAGGGGGAACCCTGGTATTTCTTGGAGAAAATATTCTATACATGGGAGAAATCTGGAATTTCTGGAAGAAACTGTTCTCTTTGGTGGATAAAAGAGGTATTTGTGGGTGAAAAGTTTCTATTTCAAGGGGGAAAGCTGGTATTTCTTGGAGAAGATGTGATCTATTTGGGAGAAATGTGGCATGTCTGGAAGAAAATTTCCAATTTTAGGGATAAAACAGGTATTTGTGGGTGAATAGGTCCTATTTGAAGGGGGAAAGCTGGTATTTCTTGGAGAAGATGTGATATATTTGGAAGAAATCTGGCGTTTCCGGCAGAAAATGTCCTATTTTGGGGATAAAAGAGTTATTCGTGGGTGAAAAGGTCCTATTTGAAGGGGGAAACCTGGTATTTCATGGAGAAGATGTGATCTATTTGGGAGAAATGTGGCATGTCTGGAAGAAACTGCCCTGTTTTGGGAAAAAAAGAGGTATTTGTGGGTGAAAAGGTCCTATTTGAAGGGGTAATCCTGGTATTTCTTGGAGAAGATGTGATCTATTTGGGAGAAATGTGGCCTTTCTGGAAGAAACTGTCCTATTTTGGGGATAAAAGAGGTATTTGTGGGTGAAAAGTTCCTATTTGAAGGGGGATAGCTGGTATTTCTTGGAGAAGATATGATATATTTGGGAGAAATGTGGCATTTCTTGAAGAAAAAGTCCAATTTGGGGGGAGAAGGCTGGTATTTGTGGGTGAAAAGGTCCTATTTCAGGAGGAATCCTGGTATTTCTTGGAGAAGATGTGATCTATTTGGGAGAAATGTGGCATTTCTGGAAGAAACTGTCCTATTTTGGGGATAAAAGAGGTATTTGTGGGTGAAAAGGTCCTATTTGAAGGAGGAAAGCTGGTATTTCTTGGAGAAGATGTGATATATTTGGGAGAAATGTGGCATTTCTGGAAGAAAATTACCAATTTTAGGGATAAAAGAGGTATTTTTGGGTGAAAAGGTCCTATTTGAAGGGGGAAAGCTGGTATTTCTTGGAGAAGATGTGATATATTTGGAAGAAATCTGGCGTTTCCGGCAGAAAATGTCCTATTTTGGGGATAAAAGAGGTATTCGTGGGTGAAAAGGTCCTATTTGAAGGGGGAAACCTGGTATTTCATGGAGAAGATGTGATATATTTGGGAGAAATGTGGCATTTCTGGAAGAAACTGTCCTCTTTAGTGGATAGAAGAGGTATTTGTGGGTGAAAAGGTCCTATTTGAAGGGGGAAATGTGGTATTTCTTGGAGAAGATGTGATCTATTTGGGAGAAATGTGGCATGTCAGGATGAAACTGTCCTATTTTTCGGGGATAAAAGAGGTATTTGTGGGTGAAAATGTCCTATTTGAGGGGGAAAAGCTGGTATTTCTTGGAGAAGATGTGATCTATTTGGGAGAAATGTGGCATTTCTGGAAGAAACTGTCCTCTTTTGGGGATAAAACAGGTATTTGTGGGTGAAAAGGTTCTATTTGAAGGGGTAAACGTGGTATTTCTTGGAGAAGATGTGATCTATTTGGGAGAAATGTGGCATGCCTGGAAGAAACTGTCCTATTTTGGGGATAAAAGAGGTATTTGTGGGTGAAAAGGTCCTATTTCGAGGGGGAAAGCTGGTATTTCTTGGAGAAGATGTGATATATTTGGGAGAAATCTGGCATTTCTGGAAGAAACTGTCCTCTTTTGGGGATAAAAGAGGTATTTGTGGGAGAAATGTCCTATTTCAGGTGGAATCCTGGTATTTCTCGGAGAAGATGTGATGTATTTGGGAGAAATCTGGCCTTTCCGGGAAACAATTTCCTATTTTCCGGGAGAAGGCAGATATTTGTGGTTGAAAAGGTCCTATTTGAAGGAGGAATCCTGGTATTTCTTGGAGATGAGATATGTTTGGGAGAAATCTGGCCTTTCTGGAAGAAAATGTCCTATTTTGGGGATAAAAGAGGTATTTGTGGGTGAAAAGGTCCTATTTGAAGGGGGAAAGCTGGTATTTCTTGGAGAAGATGTGATATATGTGGGAGAAATGTGGCATGTCTGGAAGAAATTGTCCTCTTTTGGGGATAAAGCAGGTGTTTGTGGGTGAAAAGGTCCTATTTGAAGGGGGAAAGCTGGTATTTCTTGGAGAAGATGTGATATATATGGGAGAAATGTGGCATGTCTGGAGGAAAATGTCCAATTTTGGGGATAAAAGAGGTATTAGTGGGAGAAAAGGACCTATTTGAAGGGGGAAACCTGGTATTTCTCGGAGAAGATGTGATCTATTTGGGAGAAATGTGGCATTTCTGGAAGAAAATGTCCAATCTGGGGTAGAAGGCTGGTATTTGTGGGTGAAAAGGTCCTATTTGAAGGGGGAACCCTGGTATTTCTTGGAGAAGATGTGATCTATTTGGGAGAAATGTGGCCTTTCTGGAAGAAACTGTCCTATTTTGGGGATAAAAGAGGCATTTGTGGGAGAAATGTCCTATTTCAGGAGGAATCCTGGTATTTCTTGGAGAAGATGTGATATATTTGGGAGAAATGTGGCATGCCTGGAAGAAACTGTCCTCTTTTGGGGATAAAAGAGGTATTTGTGGGTGAAAAGGTCCTATTTGAAGGGGGAATCCTGGCATTTCTTGGAGAAGATGTGATATATTTGGGAGAAATGTGGCATTTCAGGAAGAAACTGTCCTATTTTGGGGATAAAACAGGCATTTGTGGGTGAAAAGGTCCTATTTCAAGGGGGAACCTGGTATTTCTTGGAGAAGATGTGATCTATTTGGGAGAAATGTGGCATGTCTGGAAGAAACTGTCCTCTTTTGGGGATAAAAGAGGTATTTGTGGGTGAAAAGGTCCTATTTGAAGGGGGAAAGCTGGTATTCCCTGGAGAAGATGTGATATATTTGGGAGAAATGTGGCATGTCTGGAATAAATCGTCCTATTTTGGGGATAAAAGAGGTATTTGTGGGTGAAAAGGTCCTATTTGAAGAGGGAATCCTGGTATTTACTGGAGAAGATGTGATATATTTGGGAGAAATGTGGCATTTCTGGAAGAAAATGACCAATCTGGGGGAAGAAGGCTGGTATTTGTGGGTGAATAGGTCCTATTTGAAGGAGGAACCCTGGTATTTCTTGGAGTTGATGTGATATACTTGGGAGAAATCTGGCATGTCCGGATGAACCTGTCCTATTTTGGGGATAAAAGAGGTATTTGTGGGTGAAAAGTCCTATTAGAAGGGTGAAAGCTGGTATTTCTTGGAGAAGATGTTCTATATTTGGGAGAAATGTGGCATGTCTGGAAGAAAAAGTCAAATTTGGGGGAGAAGGCTGATTTTTGTTGGAGAAAAATTCCTATTTTAGGAGGAATTCTGGTATTTCTTGGAGAAGATGTGATACATTTGGGAGAAATGTGGCATTTCTGGAAGAAACTGTCCTCTTTTGGGGATGAAAGAGGTATTTGTGGGTGAAAAGGTCCTATTTGAAGGGGGAAAGCTGGTATTTCTTGGAGAAGATGTGATATATTTGGGAGAAATGTGGCATTTCTGGAAGAAAATGTCCTATTTTGGGGATAGAACGGGTATTTGTGGGTGAAAAGGTCCTATTTGAAGGGTGAAACCTGGTATTTCTTGGAGAAGATGTGATATATTTGGGAGAAATCTGGCCTTTCTGGAAGAAAATATCCTATTTTCGGAATTAAAGAGGTACTTGTGGGTGAAAAGGTCCTATTTGAAGGGGGAAAGCTGGTATTTCTTGGAGAAGATGTGATATATTTGGGAGAAATGTGGCATTTCTGGAAGAAACTGTCCTCTTTTGGGGATAAAAGAGGTATTTGTGGGTGAAAAGTTTCTATTTGAAGGGGGAAAGCTGGTATTTCTTGGAGAAGATGTGATCTATTTGGGAGAAATCTGGCCTTTCTGGAAGACAATTTCCTATTTTCCAGGGAGAAGGCTGGTATTTGTGGTTGAAAAGGTCCTATTTCAGGAGGAATCCTGGTATTTCTTGGAGATGTGATATGTTTGGGAGAAATCTGGCCTTTCGGGAAGAAACTGTCCTCTTTTGTGGATAAAAGAGGTATTTGTGGGTGAAAAGGTCCTATTTGAAGGGGAAAAGGTGGTATTTCTTGGAGAAGATGTGATCTATTTGGGAGAAATCGGGCATTTCTGGAAGAAAATGGCCAATTTGGGGGGAGAAGGCTGGTATTTGTGGGAGAAAAGGTCCTATTTCAGGAGGAACCCTGGTATTTCTCGGAGAAGATGTGATCTATTTCGGAGAAATGTGGCATTTCTGGAAGAAAATGTCCTATTTTGGGGATAAAGCAGGTATTTGTGGGTGAAAAGGTCCTATTTCAAGGGGGAAAGCTGGTATTTCTTGGAGAAGATGTGATCTATTTGGGAGAAATGTGGTATTTCTGGAAGAAACTGTCCTCTTTTGGGGATCAAACAGGTATTTGTGGGTGAAAAGGTTCTATTTGAAGGGGGAAAGCTGGTATTTCTTGGAGAAGATGTGATATATTTGGGAGAAATATGGCATGTCTGGAAGAAACTGTCCTATTTTGGGGATATAAGAGTTACTTGTGGGTGAAAAGGTCCTATTTGAAGGGGGAAAGCTGGTATTTCTTGGAGAAGATGTGATATATTTGGGAGAAATGTGGCCTTTCTGGAACGAAATGTCCTATTTTGGGTATAAAAGAGGTATTTTTGGGAGAAAAGGTCCTATTTGAAGGGGGAAAGCTGGTATTTCTTGGAGAAGATGTGATCTATTTGGGAGAAATGTGGCATGTCTGGAAGAAACTGTCCTCTTTTGGGGATCAAACAGGTATTTGTGGGTGAAAAGGTCCTATTTGAAGGGGGAACCCTGGTATTTCTTGGAGAAGATGTGATCTATTTGGGAGAAATGTGGCATTTCTGGAAGAAACTGTCCTCTTTTGGGGATAGAACAGGTACTTGTGGGTGAAAAGGTCCTATTTGAAGGGGGAAACGTGGTATTTCTTGGAGAAGATGTGATCTATTTGGGAGAAATGTGGCATTTCTGGAAGAAACTGTCCTCTTTTGGGGTTAAAAGCGGTATTTGTGGGAGAAAAGGTCCTATTTGAAGGGGGAAACGTGGTATTTCTTGGAGAAGATGTGATATATTTGGGAGAAATGTGGCATTTCTGGAACGAAATGTCCTATTTTGGGTATAAAAGAGGTATTTGTGGGTGAAAAGGTCCTATTTGAAGGGTGAACCCTGGTATTTCTTGGAGAAGATGTGATCTATTTGGGAGAAATGTGGCATTTCTGGATGAAAATGTCCTCTTTTGGGGATAAAGCAGGTTTTTGTGGGTGAAAATGTCCTATTTGAAGGGGGAAAGCTGGTATTTCTTGGAGAAGATGTGATATATTTGGGAGAAATGTGGCATGTCTGGAGTAAAATGTCCAATTTTCGGGATAAAAGAGGTATTTGTGGGAGAAAAGGTCCTATTTGAAGGGGGAAACCTGGTATTTCTCGGAGAAGATGTGATGTATTTGGGAGAAATGTGGCCTTTCTGGAAGAAAAGGTCCAATCTGGGGTAGAAGGCTGGTATTTGTGGCTGAAAAGGTCCTATTTGAAGGGGGAAACCTGGTATTTCTTGGAGAAGATTTGATCTATTTGGGAGAAATGTGGCATTTCTGGAAGAAACTGTCCTCTTTTGGGGATAAAAGAGGTATTTGTGGGTGAAAAGGTCCTATTTGAAGGGGGAAACCTGGTATTTCTTGGAGAAGATGTGATATATTTGGGAGAAATGTGGCATGTCTGGATGAAACTGTCCTCTTTTGGGGATAAAAAAGGTATTAGTGGGTGAAAAGGTCCTATTTGAAGGGAAAAGCTGGTATTTCTTGGAGAAGATGTGATATATTTGGGAGAAATGTGGCATTTCTGGAAGAAAATGTCCTATTTTGGTGATAAAAGAGGTATTTGTGGGTGAAAAGGTCCTATTTGAAGGGGGAACCCTGGTATTTCTTGGAGAAAATATTCTATACATGGGAGAAATCTGGAATTTCTGGAAGAAACTGTTCTCTTTGGTGGATAAAAGAGGTATTTGTGGGTGAAAAGTTTCTATTTCAAGGGGGAAAGCTGGTATTTCTTGGAGAAGATGTGATCTATTTGGGAGAAATGTGGCATGTCTGGAAGAAAATTTCCAATTTTAGGGATAAAACAGGTATTTGTGGGTGAATAGGTCCTATTTGAAGGGGGAAAGCTGGTATTTCTTGGAGAAGATGTGATATATTTGGAAGAAATCTGGCGTTTCCGGCAGAAAATGTCCTATTTTGGGGATAAAAGAGTTATTCGTGGGTGAAAAGGTCCTATTTGAAGGGGGAAACCTGGTATTTCATGGAGAAGATGTGATCTATTTGGGAGAAATGTGGCATGTCTGGAAGAAACTGCCCTGTTTTGGGAAAAAAAGAGGTATTTGTGGGTGAAAAGGTCCTATTTGAAGGGGTAATCCTGGTATTTCTTGGAGAAGATGTGATCTATTTGGGAGAAATGTGGCCTTTCTGGAAGAAACTGTCCTATTTTGGGGATAAAAGAGGTATTTGTGGGTGAAAAGTTCCTATTTGAAGGGGGAAAGCTGGTATTTCTTGGAGAAGATATGATATATTTGGGAGAAATGTGGCATTTCTTGAAGAAAAAGTCCAATTTGGGGGGAGAAGGCTGGTATTTGTGGGTGAAAAGGTCCTATTTCAGGAGGAATCCTGGTATTTCTTGGAGAAGATGTGATCTATTTGGGAGAAATGTGGCATTTCTGGAAGAAACTGTCCTATTTTGGGGATAAAAGAGGTATTTGTGGGTGAAAAGGTCCTATTTGAAGGAGGAAAGCTGGTATTTCTTGGAGAAGATGTGATATATTTGGGAGAAATGTGGCATTTCTGGAAGAAAATTACCAATTTTAGGGATAAAAGAGGTATTTTTGGGTGAAAAGGTCCTATTTGAAGGGGGAAAGCTGGTATTTCTTGGAGAAGATGTGATATATTTGGAAGAAATCTGGCGTTTCCGGCAGAAAATGTCCTATTTTGGGGATAAAAGAGGTATTCGTGGGTGAAAAGGTCCTATTTGAAGGGGGAAACCTGGTATTTCATGGAGAAGATGTGATATATTTGGGAGAAATGTGGCATTTCTGGAAGAAACTGTCCTCTTTAGTGGATAGAAGAGGTATTTGTGGGTGAAAAGGTCCTATTTGAAGGGGGAAATGTGGTATTTCTTGGAGAAGATGTGATCTATTTGGGAGAAATGTGGCATGTCAGGATGAAACTGTCCTATTTTTCGGGGATAAAAGAGGTATTTGTGGGTGAAAATGTCCTATTTGAGGGGGAAAAGCTGGTATTTCTTGGAGAAGATGTGATCTATTTGGGAGAAATGTGGCATTTCTGGAAGAAACTGTCCTCTTTTGGGGATAAAACAGGTATTTGTGGGTGAAAAGGTTCTATTTGAAGGGGTAAACGTGGTATTTCTTGGAGAAGATGTGATCTATTTGGGAGAAATGTGGCATGCCTGGAAGAAACTGTCCTATTTTGGGGATAAAAGAGGTATTTGTGGGTGAAAAGGTCCTATTTCGAGGGGGAAAGCTGGTATTTCTTGGAGAAGATGTGATATATTTGGGAGAAATCTGGCATTTCTGGAAGAAACTGTCCTCTTTTGGGGATAAAAGAGGTATTTGTGGGAGAAATGTCCTATTTCAGGTGGAATCCTGGTATTTCTCGGAGAAGATGTGATGTATTTGGGAGAAATCTGGCCTTTCCGGGAAACAATTTCCTATTTTCCGGGGAGAAGGCAGATATTTGTGGTTGAAAAGGTCCTATTTGAAGGAGGAATCCTGGTATTTCTTGGAGATGAGATATGTTTGGGAGAAATCTGGCCTTTCTGGAAGAAAATGTCCTATTTTGGGGATAAAAGAGGTATTTGTGGGTGAAAAGGTCCTATTTGAAGGGGGAAAGCTGGTATTTCTTGGAGAAGATGTGATATATGTGGGAGAAATGTGGCATGTCTGGAAGAAAATGTCCTCTTTTGGGGATAAAGCAGGTATTTGTGGGTGAAAAGGTCCTATTTGAAGGGGGAAAGCTGGTATTTCTTGGAGAAGATGTGATATATATGGGAGAAATGTGGCATGTCTGGAGGAAAATGTCCAATTTTGGGGATAAAAGAGGTATTAGTGGGAGAAAAGGACCTATTTGAAGGGGGAAACCTGGTATTTCTCGGAGAAGATGTGATCTATTTGGGAGAAATGTGGCATTTCTGGAAGAAAATGTCCAATCTGGGGTAGAAGGCTGGTATTTGTGGATGAAAAGGTCCTATTTGAAGGGGGAACCCTGGTATTTCTTGGAGAAGATGTGATCTATTTGGGAGAAATGTGGCCTTTCTGGAAGAAACTGTCCTATTTTGGGGATAAAAGAGGCATTTGTGGGAGAAATGTCCTATTTCAGGAGGAATCCTGGTATTTCTTGGAGAAGATGTGATATATTTGGGAGAAATGTGGCATGCCTGGAAGAAACTGTCCTCTTTTGGGGATAAAAGAGGTATTTGTGGGTGAAAAGGTCCTATTTGAAGGGGGAATCCTGGCATTTCTTGGAGAAGATGTGATATATTTGGGAGAAATGTGGCATTTCAGGAAGAAACTGTCCTATTTTGGGGATAAAACAGGCATTTGTGGGTGAAAAGGTCCTATTTCAAGGGGGAACCTGGTATTTCTTGGAGAAGATGTGATCTATTTGGGAGAAATGTGGCATGTCTGGAAGAAACTGTCCTCTTTTGGGGATAAAAGAGGTATTTGTGGGTGAAAAGGTCCTATTTGAAGGGGGAAAGCTGGTATTCCCTGGAGAAGATGTGATATATTTGGGAGAAATGTGGCATGTCTGGAATAAATCGTCCTATTTTGGGGATAAAAGAGGTATTTGTGGGTGAAAAGGTCCTATTTGAAGAGGGAATCCTGGTATTTACTGGAGAAGATGTGATATATTTGGGAGAAATGTGGCATTTCTGGAAGAAAATGACCAATCTGGGGGAAGAAGGCTGGTATTTGTGGGTGAATAGGTCCTATTTGAAGGAGGAACCCTGGTATTTCTTGGAGTTGATGTGATATACTTGGGAGAAATCTGGCATGTCCGGATGAACCTGTCCTATTTTGGGGATAAAAGAGGTATTTGTGGGTGAAAAGTCCTATTTGAAGGGTGAAAGCTGGTATTTCTTGGAGAAGATGTTCTATATTTGGGAGAAATGTGGCATGTCTGGAAGAAAAAGTCAAATTTGGGGGAGAAGGCTGATATTTGTGGGAGAAAAATTCCTATTTTAGGAGGAATTCTGGTATTTCTTGGAGAAGATGTGATACATTTGGGAGAAATGTGGCATTTCTGGAAGAAACTGTCCTCTTTTGGGGATGAAAGAGGTATTTGTGGGTGAAAAGGTCCTATTTGAAGGGGGAAAGCTGGTATTTCTTGGAGAAGATGTGATATATTTGGGAGAAATGTGGCATTTCTGGAAGAAAATGTCCTATTTTGGGGATAGAACGGGTATTTGTGGGTGAAAAGGTCCTATTTGAAGGGTGAAACCTGGTATTTCTTGGAGAAGATGTGATATATTTGGGAGAAATCTGGCCTTTCTGGAAGAAAATATCCTATTTTCGGAATTAAAGAGGTACTTGTGGGTGAAAAGGTCCTATTTGAAGGGGGAAAGCTGGTATTTCTTGGAGAAGATGTGATATATTTGGGAGAAATGTGGCATTTCTGGAAGAAACTGTCCTCTTTTGGGGATAAAAGAGGTATTTGTGGGTGAAAAGTTTCTATTTGAAGGGGGAAAGCTGGTATTTCTTGGAGAAGATGTGATATATTTGGGAGAAATCTGGCCTTTCTGGAAGACAATTTCCTATTTTCCAGGGAGAAGGCTGGTATTTGTGGTTGAAAAGGTCCTATTTCAGGAGGAATCCTGGTATTTCTTGGAGATGTGATATGTTTGGGAGAAATCTGGCCTTTCGGGAAGAAACTGTCCTCTTTTGTGGATAAAAGAGGTATTTGTGGGTGAAAAGGTCCTATTTGAAGGGGAAAAGGTGGTATTTCTTGGAGAAGATGTTATCTATTTGGGAGAAATCGGGCATTTCTGGAAGAAAATGGCCAATTTGGGGGGAGAAGGCTGGTATTTGTGGGAGAAAAGGTCCTATTTCAGGAGGAACCCTGGTATTTCTCGGAGAAGATGTGATCTATTTCGGAGAAATGTGGCATTTCTGGAAGAAAATGTCCTATTTTGGGGATAAAGCAGGTATTTGTGGGTGAAAAGGTCCTATTTCAAGGGGGAAAGCTGGTATTTCTTGGAGAAGATGTGATCTATTTGGGAGAAATGTGGTATTTCTGGAAGAAACTGTCCTCTTTTGGGGATCAAACAGGTATTTGTGGGTGAAAAGGTTCTATTTGAAGGGGGAAAGCTGGTATTTCTTGGAGAAGATGTGATATATTTGGGAGAAATATGGCATGTCTGGAAGAAACTGTCCTATTTTGGGGATATAAGAGTTACTTGTGGGTGAAAAGGTCCTATTTGAAGGGGGAAAGCTGGTATTTCTTGGAGAAGATGTGATATATTTGGGAGAAATGTGGCCTTTCTGGAACGAAATGTCCTATTTTGGGTATAAAAGAGGTATTTTTGGGAGAAAAGGTCCTATTTGAAGGGGGAAAGCTGGTATTTCTTGGAGAAGATGTGATCTATTTGGGAGAAATGTGGCATGTCTGGAAGAAACTGTCCTCTTTTGGGGATCAAACAGGTATTTGTGGGTGAAAAGGTCCTATTTGAAGGGGGAACCCTGGTATTTCTTGGAGAAGATGTGATCTATTTGGGAGAAATGTGGCATTTCTGGAAGAAACTGTCCTCTTTTGGGGATAGAACAGGTACTTGTGGGTGAAAAGGTCCTATTTGAAGGGGGAAACGTGGTATTTCTTGGAGAAGATGTGATCTATTTGGGAGAAATGTGGCATTTCTGGAAGAAACTGTCCTCTTTTGGGGTTAAAAGCGGTATTTGTGGGAGAAAAGGTCCTATTTGAAGGGGGAAACGTGGTATTTCTTGGAGAAGATGTGATATATTTGGGAGAAATGTGGCATTTCTGGAACGAAATGTCCTATTTTGGGTATAAAAGAGGTATTTGTGGGTGAAAAGGTCCTATTTGAAGGGTGAACCCTGGTATTTCTTGGAGAAGATGTGATCTATTTGGGAGAAATGTGGCATTTCTGGAAGAAACTGTCCTATTTTGGGGAAAAAAGAGGTATTTGTGGGTGAAAAGTACCTATTTGAAGGGGGAAAGCTGGTATTTCTTGGAGAAGATGTGATATATTTGGGAGAAATCTGGTTTTTATGGAAGAAAATGTCCTCTTTAGGGGTTAAAAGAGGTATTTGTGGGTGAAAAGGTCCTATTTGAAGGGGGAAAGCTGGTATTTCTTGGAGCAGATGTGATATATTTGGGAGAAATGTGGCATTTCCGGAAGAAACTGTCCTATTTCGGGGATAAAAGAGGTATTTGTGGGTGAAAAGGTCCTATTTGAAGGGGGAAAGCTGGTATTCCCTGGAGAAGATGTGATATATTTGGGAGAAATCTGGCCTTTCTGGAAGAAACAGTCCTATTTTGGGGATCAAACAGGTATTTGTGGGAGAAATGTCCTATTTCAGGAGGAATCCTGGTATTTCTTGGAGAAGATGTGATATATTTGGGAGAAATCTGGCATTTCTGGAAGAAACTGTCCTATTTTGGGGATAAAACAGGCATTTGTGGGTGAACAGGTCCTATTTGAAGGGGGAAACCTGGTATTTCTTGGAGAAGCTGTGATATATTTGGGAGAACTGTGGCATTTCTGGGAGAAACTGTCCTATTTTGGGGATAAAAGAGGTATTTGTGGGTGAAAACGTCCTATTTTTAGGGGGAAACGTGGTATTTCTTGGAGAAGATGTGATATAAATGGGAGAAATCTGGCATTTCTGGAAGAAAATGTCCTCTTTTGGGGATAAAGCAGGTATTTGTGGGTGAAAAGGTCGTATTTCATGAGGAATCCTGGTATTTCTTGGAGAAGCTGTGATATATTTGGGAGAAATGTGGCATTTCTGGAAGTAACTGATCTACTTTGGGGATAAAGGAGGTATTTGTGGGTGAAAAGGTCTTATTTGAAGGGCGAACCCTGGTATTTCTTGGAGAAGATGTGCTATATTTGGGAGAAATGTGGCATGTCTGGCAGAAACTGTCCTCTTTTGGGGATAAAAGAGGTATTTGTGGGTGAAAAGGTCCTATTTGAAGGGGGAAACGTGGTATTTCTTGGAGGAGATGTGATATATTTGGGAGAAATCTGGCATTCCTGGAAGAAAATGTCCTCTTTTGGGGATAAAGCAGGTATTTGTGGGTGAAAAGGTCCTATTTGAAGGGGGAACCCTGGTATTTCTTGGAGAAGATGTGATATATTTGGGAGAAATCTGGCATTTCTGGAAGAATATCTCCAATCTGGGGGCAGAAGGCTGGTATTTGTGGGTGAAAAGGTCCTATTTGAAGGGGGAAATGTGGTATTTCTTGGAGAAGATGTGATATATTTGGGAGAAATGTGGCATTTCTGGAAGAAAATGTTCTATTTTGGGGATAAAAGAGGTATTTGTGGGTGATAAGGTCCTATTTGAAGGGGGAAAGCTGGTATTTCTTGGAGAAGATGTGATATATTTGGGAGAAATCTGGCATTTCTGGAAGAAAAAGTCCTCTTTTGGGGATAAAACAGGTATTTGTGGGTGAAAAGGTCCTATTTGAAGGGGGAAAGCTGGTATTTCTTGGAGAAGATGTGATCTATTTGGGAGAAATGTGGCATTTCTGGAAGAAACTGTCCTCTTTTGGGGATAAAAGAGGTATTTGTGGGTGAAAAGGTCCTATTTGAAGGGGGAAAGCTGGTATATCTTGGAGAAGATGTGATATATCTGGGAGAAATGTGGCATTTCTGGAAGAAACTGTCCTATTTTGGGGATAAAAAAGGTATTTGTGGGTGAAAAGGTCCTATTTGAAGGGGGAAACCTGGTATTTCTTGGAGAAGCTGTGATCTATTTGGGAGAAATGTGGCATTTCTGGAAGAAAATGTCCAATTTGGGGGGAGAAGGCTGGTATTTGTGGGAGAAAAGGTCCTATTTCAGGAGGAACCCTGGTATTTCTTGGAGAAGAGGTGATATATTTGGGAGAAATGTGGCATTTCCGGAAGGAAATGTCCTATTTTGGGTATAAAAGAGGTATTTGTGGGTGAAAAGGTCCTATTTGAAGGGGGAAACGTGGTATTTCTTGGAAAAGCTGTGATATATTTGGTAGAAATCTGGCATTTCTGGAAGAAACTGTTCTATTTTTGGGATAAAGGAGGTATTTGTGGGTGAAAAGGTCCTATTTGAAAGGGAGAAATCTGGTATTTCTTGGGGAAGATGTGATCTATTTCGGAGAAATGTGGCATGTCTGGAGGAAACTGTCCTCTTTTGGGGATTAAAGAGGTATTTGTGGGTGAAAAGTTCCTATTTGAAGGGGGAAACCTGGTATTTCTTGGAGAAGATGTGATCTATTTGGGAGAAATGTGGCCTTTCTGGAAGAAACTGTCCTATTTTGGGGATTAAAGAGGTATTTGTGGGTGAAAAGGTCCTATTAGAAGGAGGAAACCTGGTATTTCTTGGAGAAGATGTGCTATATTTGGGAGAAATGTGGCCTTTCTGGAAGAAACTGTCCTATTTTGGGGAAAAAAGAGGTATTTGTGGGTGAAAGGATCCTATATGAAGGGGGAAAGCTGGTATTTCTTGGAGAAGATGTGATTTATTTGGGAGAAATCTGGCATTTCTGGAAGAAACTGTCCTCTTTTGGGAATAAAAGAGGTATTTGTGGGTGAAAAGGTCCTATTTGAAGGAGGAAACCTGGTATTTCTTGGAGAAGATGTGATATATTTGGGAGAAATGTGGCCTTTCTGGAAGAAACTGTCCTATTTTGGGGAAAAAAGAGGTATTTGTGGGTGAAAGGATCCTATTTGAAGGGGGAAAGCTGGAATTTCTTGGAGAAGATGTGATTTATTTGGGAGAAATCTGGCATTTCTGGAAGAAACTGTCCTCTTTTGGGAATAAAAGAGGTATTTGTGGGTGAAAAGGTCCTATTTGAAGGGGGAAACCTGGTATTTCTTGGAGAAGATGTGATATACCTGGGAGAAATCTGGCATGTCCGGATGAACCTGTCCTATTTTGGGGATAAAAGAGGTATTTGTGGGTGAAAAGTCCTATTTGAAGGGGGAAAGCTGGTATTTCTTGGAGAAGATGTTCTATATTTGGGAGAAATGTGGCATGTCTGGAAGAAACTGTCCTATTTTGGGGATATAAGAGTTACTTGTGGGTGAAAAGGTCCTATTTGAAGGGGGAAAGCTGGTATTTCTTGGAGAAGCTGTGATATATTTGGGAGAAATGTGGCATTTCTGGAAGAAAATGTCCAATTTTGGGGATAAAAGAGGTATTTGTGGGTGATAAGGTCCTATTTGAAGGGGGAAACGTGGTATTTCTTGGAGAAGATGTGATATATTTGGGAGAAATGTGGCATTTCTGGGTGAAACTGTCCTATTTTGGGGATAAAAGAGGTATTTGTGGGTGAAAAGATCCTATTTGAAGGGGGAAAGCTGGTATTTCTTGGAGAAGATGTGATTTATTTGGGAGAAATGTGGCATGTCTGCAAGAATCTGTCCTATTTTGGGGATAAAAGAGGTATTTGTGGGTGAAAAGGTCCTATTTGAAGGGGGAAACCTGGTATTTCTTGGAGAAGATGTGATATATTTGGGAGAAATCTGGCCTTTCTGGAAGAAAATGTCCTATCTTTGGGGAGAAGGCTGGTATTTGTGGGAGAAATGTCCTATTTCAGGAGGAATCCTGGTATTTCTTGGAGATGTGATATGTTTGGGAGTAATGTGGCATGTCTGGAAGAAACTGTCCTATTTTGGGGATGAAAGAGGTATTTGTGGGTGAAAAGGTCCTATTTGAAGGGGGAAAGCTGGTATTTCTTGGAGAAGATGTGATATACTTGGGAGAAATCTGACCTTTCTGGCAGAAACTGTCCTATTTTGGGGATCAAACAGGTATTTGTGGGTGAAAAGGTCCTATTTGAAGGGGGATAGCTGGTATTTCTTGGAGAAGATGTGATCTATTTGGGAGAAATCTGGCATGTCTGGAAGAAACTGTCCTATTTTGGGGATGAAAGAGGTATTTGTGGGTGAAAAGTTCCTGTTTGAAGGGGGAAAGCCGGTATTTCTTGGAGAAGATGTGATATATTTGGGAGAAATGTGGAATTTCCGGAAGAAACTGTCCTCTTTTGGGGATAAAAGAGGTATTTGTGGGTGAAAAGGTCCTATTTGAAGGGGGATAGCTGGTATTTCTTGGAGAAGATGTGATATATTTGGGAGAAATCTGGCCTTTCTGGAAGAAACTGTCCTCTTTTGGGGATAAAAGAGGCATTTGTGGGTGAAAAGGTCCTATTTAAAGGGGGAACCCTGGTATTTCTTGGAGAAGATGTGATCTATTTGGGAGATATCTGGCATGTCCGGATGAACCTGTCCTATTTTGGGGATAAAGGAGGTATTTGTGGGTGATAAGGTCCTATTTGAAGGGGGAAAGCTGGTATTTCTTGGAGAAGGTGTGATCTATTTGGGAGAACTGTGGCATTTCTGGAAGAAACTGTCCTCTTTTGGGGATAAAAGAGGTATTTGTGGGTGAAAAGGTCCTATTTCAAGGAGGAACCCTGGTATTTCTTGGAGAAGATGTGATCTATTTGGGAGAAATGTGGCATGTCTGGAGGAAAATGTCCAATTTTGGGGATAAAAGTGGTATTTGTGGTTGAAAAGGTCCTATTTGAAGAAGGAAACGTGTTATTTCTTGGAGAAGATGTGATCTAATTGGGAGAAATCTGGCATTTCTGGAAGAAAATGTCCAATCTGGGGGCAGAAGGCTGGTATTTGTGGGTGAAAAGGTCCTATTTGAAGGGGGAATGCTGGTATTTCTTGGAGAAGATGTGATCTATTTGGGAGAAATGTGGCATTTCTGGAAGAAAATGTTCTATTTTGGGGATCAAACAGGTATTTGTGGGTGATAAGGTCCTATTTGAAGGTTGAAACCTGGTATTTCTTGGAGAAGATGTGATATATTTGGGAGAAATCTGACCTTTCTGGAAGAAAATGTCCTATTTTCGGGGGAGAAGGCTGGTATTTGTGGGAGAAATGTTCTATTTCAGGAGGAATCCTGGTATTTCTTGGAGATGTGATATGTTTGCGAGTAATGAGTCATATCTGGAAGAAAATGTCCTATATTGGGGTTAAAAGAGGTACTTGTGGGTGAAAAGGTCCTATTTGAAGGGGGAAAGCAGGTATTTCTTGGAGAAGATGTGATATATTTGGGAGAAATGTGGCATTTCTGGAAGAAACTGTCCTATTTTGGGGATAAAAGAGGTACTTGTGGGTGACAAGGTCCTATTTCAAGGGGGAAAGCTGGTATTTCTTGGTGAAGCTGTGATATATTTTGGAGAAATGTGGCATTTCTGGAAGAAAATGTCCTATTTTCAGGGGAGAAGGCTGGTATTTGTGGGAGAAAAGGTCCTATTTCAGGAGGAATCCTGGTATTTCTTGGAGATGTGATATGTTTGGGAGAAATCTGGCCTGTCTTTCAGAAAATGTCCTCTTTTGGGGATAAAAGAGGTATTTGTGGGTGAAGAGGTCCTATTTCCAGGGGGAACCCTGGTAGTTCTTGGAGAATATGTGATATATTTGGTAGAAATCTGGCATATCTGCAAGAAAATGTCCAAATTGGGGAGAGAAGGCTTGTATTTGTGGGTGAAAAGGTCCTATTTCAGGAGGAATCCTGGTATTTCTTGAAGAAGATGTGATATATTTGGGAGAAATGTGGCATTTCTGGAAGAAACTGTCCTCTTTTGGGGATAAAAGAGGTATTTGTGGGTGAAAAGTTCCTATTTGAAGGGGGAAAGCTGGTATTTCTTGGAGAAGATGTGATCTATTTGGGAGAAATGTGGCCTTTCTTGCAGAAACTGTCCTCTTTTGGGGATCAAAGAGGTATTTGTGGGTGAAAAGGTCCTATTTGAAGGAGGAATCCTGGTATTTCTTGGAGAAGATGTGATATATTTGGGAGAAATGTGGCATTTCTGGAAGGAAATGACCTCTTTTGGGGATAAAAGAGGTATTTGTGGGTGAAAAGGTCCTATTTGAAGGGGGAAAGCTGGTATTTCTTGGAGAAGATGTGATATATTTGGGAGAAAAGTGGCATTTCTGGAAGAAAAAGTCCAATTTGGGGGGAGAAGGCTGGTATTTGAGGGAGAAAAGGTCCTATTTCAGGAGGAACCCTGGTATTTCTTGGAGAAGATGTGATCTATTTGGAAGAAATGTGGCATTTCTGGAAGGAAATGTCCTATTTTGGGTATAAAAGAGGTATTTGTGGGTGAAAAGGTCCTATTTGAAGGGGGAAACGTGGTATTTCTTGGAGAAGATGTGATATATTTGGGAGAAATGTGGCCTTTCTGGAAGAAAATGTCCTCTTTTGGGGATAAAGCAGGTATTTGTGGGTGAAAAGGTCGTATTTCAGGAGGAATCCTGGTATTTCTTGGAGAAGATGTGATATATTTGGGAGAAATTTGGCATTTCTGGAAGAAACTGTTCTATTTTTGGGATAAAAGAGGTATTTGTGGGTGAAAAGGTCCTATTTGAAGGGGGAACCCTGGTATTTCTTGGGGAAGATGTGATCTATTTGGGAGAAATGTGGCATGTCTGGAAGAAACTGTCCTATTTTGGGGAAAAAAGAGGTATTTGTGGGTGAAAGGATCCTATTTGAAGGGGGATACGTGGTATTTCTTGGAGAAGATGTGATATGTTTGGGAGAAATGTGGCATGTCTGGAGGAAAATGTCAAATTTTGGGGATAAAAGAGGTATTTGTGGGAGAAAAGGTCCTATTTGAAGGGGGATAGCTGGTATTTCTTGGAGAAGATGTGATCTATTTGGGAGAAAGGTGGCATTTCTGGAAGAAACTGTCCTCTTTTGGGGATAAAAGAGGTATTTGTGGGTGAAAAGGTCCTATTTGAAGGGGGAAACGTGGTATTTCTTGGAGAAGATGTGATATATATGGGAGAAATGTGGCATTTCTGGAAGAAACTGTCCTATTGTGGGGATAAAGCAGGTATTTGTGGGTGAAAAGGTCGTATTTCAGGAGGAATCCTGGTATTTCTTGGAGAAGATGTGATATATTTGGGAGAAATCTGGCATTTCTGGATCGAAATGTCCTATTTTGGGTATAAAAGAGTTACTTGTTGGTGAAAAGGTCCTATTTGAAGGGGGAAAGCTGGTATTTCTTGGAGAAGATGTGATCTATTTGGGAGAAATGTGGCATTTCTGGAAGAAACTGTCCTCTTTTGGGGATAAAAGAGGTATTTGTGGGAGAAAAGGTCCTATTTCAGGAGGAATCCTGGTATTTCTTGGAGAAGATGTGATATATTTGGGAGAAATGTGGCATTTCTGGAAGAAACTGTCCTATTTTGGGGATAAAACAGGCATTTGTGGGTGAAAAGGTCCTATTTAAAGGGGGAAAGCTGGTATTTCTTGGAGAAGATGTGATATATTTGGGAGAAATGTGGCATTTCTGGAAGAAACTGTCCTATTTTGGGGATAAAAGAGGTATTTGTGGGTGAAAAGGTCCTATTTGAAGGGGGAAACTTGGTATTTCTCGGAGAAGATGTGATACATTTGGGAGAAATGTGGCATTTCTGCAAGAAAATGTCCTATTTTGGGGATAAAAGAGGTATTTGTGGGTGAAAAGGTCCTATTTGAAGGGGGAAAGCTGGTATTCCCTGGAGAAGATGTGATATATTTGGGAGAAATCTGGCCTTTCATGCAGAAACAGTCCTATTTTGGGGATCAAACAGGTATTTGTGGGTGAAAAGGTCCTATTTGAAGGGGGAAAGCTGGTATTTCTTGGAGAAGATGTGATCTATTTGGGAGAAATGTGGCATTTCTGGAAGAAACTGTCCTCTTTTGGGGATAAAAGAGGTATTTGTGGGAGAAATGTCCTATTTCAGGAGGAATCCTGGTATTTCTTGGAGAAGATGTGATATATTTGGGAGAAATCTGGCATTTCTGGAAGAAACTGTCCTATTTTGGGGATAAAACAGGCATTTGTGGGAGAAAAGGTCCTATTTGAAGGGGGAAACCTGGTATTTCTTGGAGAAGATGTGATATACCTGGGAGAAATCTGGCATGTCCGGATGAACCTGACCTATTTTGGGGATAAAAGAGGTATTTGTGGGTGAAAAGTCCTATTTGAAGGGGGAAAGCTGGTATTTCTTGGAGAAGATGTTCTATATTTGGGAGAAATGTGGCATGTCTGGAAGAGAAAGTCAAATTTGGGGGGAGAAGGCTGATATTTGTGGGGGAAAAATTCCTATTTTAGGAGGAATTCTGGTATATCTTGGAGAAGATGTGATATATTTGGGAGAAATGTGGCATTTCTGGAAGAAAATGTCATCTTTTGGGATGAAAGAGGTATTTGTGGGTGAAAAGGTCCTATTTGAAGGGGGAAAGCTGGTATTTCTTGGAGAAGATGTGATATATTTGGGAGAAATGTGGCATTTCTGGAAGAAACTGTCGTATTTTGGGGATCAAACAGGTATTTCTGGCTGATAAGGTCCTATTAGAAGGGGGAAATCTGCTAGTTCTTGGAGAAGATGTGATCTATTTGGGAGAAATGTGGCATTTCTGGAAGAAAATGTCATCTTTTGGGATGAAAGAGTTATTTGTGGGTGAAAAGGTCCTATTTGAAGGGGGAAACGTGGTATTTCTTGGAGAAGATGTGATATATTTGGGAGAAATCTGGCATTTCTGGAAGAATATGTCCTATTTTGGGGATAAAACAGGTATTTCTGGCTGATAAGGTCCTATTAGAAGGGGGAAATCTGCTAGTTCTTGGAGAAGATGTGATCTATTTGGGAGAAATGTGGCCTTTCTGGAAGAAAATGTCCTATTTTGGGGATAAAGCAGGTATTTGTGGGTGAAAAGGTCCTATTTCAAGGGGTAATCCTGGTATTTCTTGGAGAAGATGTGATATATGTGGGAGAAATGTGGCATGTCTGGAAGAAACTGTCCTATTTTGGGGATAAAACAGGTATTTGTGGGTGAAAAGGTCCTATTTGAAGGGGGAATCCTGGTATTTCTTGGAGAAGATGTGATATATTTGGGAGAAATGTGGCATTTCTGGAAGAAAATGTCCAATTTTGGGGATAAAGCAGGTATTTGTGCGTGAAAACGTACTATTTGAAGGGGGATAGCTGGTATTTCTTGGAGAAGCTGTGATATATTTGGGAGAAATGTGGCATGTCTGGAAGAAACTGTCCTCTTTTGGGGATAAAAGAGGTATTTGTGGGAGAAAAGGTCCTATTTGAAGGGGGAAACGTGGTATTTCTTGGAGAAGATGTGATATATTTGGGAGAAATGTGGCATTTCTGGAAGGAAATGTCCTCTTTTGGGGATCAAAGAGGTATTTGTGGGTGAAAAAGTCCTATTTGAAGGGGGAAACGTGGTATTTCTTTGAGAAGATGTGATATATTTGGGAGAAATGTCGCATTTCTGGAAGAAAATGGCCAATTTGGGGGGAGAAGGCTGGTATTTGTGGGAGAAAAGGTCCTATTTCAGGAGGAACCCTGGTATTTCTTGGAGAAGATGTGATATATTTGGGAGAAATGTGGCATGTCTGGAAGGAAATGTCCTATTTTGGGTTTGAAAGAGGTATTTGTGGGTGAAAAGGTCCTATTTGAAGGGGGAAACCTGGTATTTCTTGGAGAAGATGTGATATATTTGGGAGAAATGTGGCATTTCTGGAAGAAAATGTCCAATTTTGGGGATAAAGCAGGTATTTGTGGGTGAAAAGGTCGTATTTCAGGAGGAATCCTGGTATTTCTTGGAGAAGCTGTGATATATTTGGGAGAAATCTGGCATTTCTGGAAGAAACTGATCTACTTTGGGGATAAAGGAGGTATTTGTGGGTGAAAAGGTCCTATTTGAAGGGGGAACCCTGGTATTTCTTGGGGAAGATGTGATCTATTTCAGAGAAATGTGGCATGTCTGGAGGAAACTGTCCTCTTTTGGGGATAAAAGAGGTATTTGTGGGTGAAAAGGTCCTATTTCGAGGGGGAAACGTGGTATTTCTTGGAGAAGATGTGATCTATTTGGGAGAAATGTGGCATTTCTGGAAGAAACTGTCCAATTTTGGGGATAAAAGAGGTATTTGTGGGTGAAAAGGTCCTATTTGAAGGGGGAAAGCTGGTATTTCTTGGAGAAGAGGTGATATATTTGGGAGAAATCTTGCATTTCTGGCAGAAACTGTCCTCTTTTGGGGATAAAAGAGGTATTTGTGGGTGAAAAGGTCCTATTTGAAGGGGGAAACCTGGTACTTCTAGGAGAAGATGTGATCTATTTGGGAGAAATGTGGCATTTCTGGAAGAAACTGTTCAATTTTGGGGATAAAAGAAGTATTTGTGGCTGAAAAGGTCCTATTTGAAGGGTGAAAGCTGGTATTTCTTGGAGAAGATGTGATATATTTGGGAGAAATCTGGCATGTCTGGAAGAAAATGTCCAATCTGGGGGCAGAAGGCTGGTATTTGTGGGTGAAAAGGTCCTATTTGAAGGGGGAATCCTGGTATTTCTTGGAGAAGATGTGATATATTTGGGAGAAATGTGGCAGTTCTGGATGAACCTGTCCTATTTTGGGGATAAAAGAGGTATTTGTGGGTGAAAAGGTCCTATTTGAAGGGGGAAAGCTGGTATTTCTTGGAGAAGATGTGATATATTTGGGAGAAATCTGGCATTTCTGGAAGAAACTGTCCAATCTGGGGGAAGAAGGCTGGTATTTGTGGGTGAAAAGGTCATATTTCAGGAGGAATCCTGGTATTTCTTGGAGAAGATGTGATATATTTGGGAGAACTGTAGCATTTCTGGAAGAAACTGTCCTATTTTGGGGATAAAAGAGGTATTTGTGGGTGAAAAGGTCCTATTTGAAGGGGGAAAGCTGGTATTTCTTGGAGAAGATGTGATCTGTTTGGGAGAAATCTGGCAGTTCTGGAAGGAAATGTCCTATTTTGGGGATAAAAGAGGTATTTGTGGGTGAAAAGGTCCTATTTGAAGGGGGAACCCTGGTATTTCTTGGAGAAGATGGGATATATTTGGGAGAAATCTGGCATTTCTGGAAGAATATGTCCTATTTTGGGGATAAAACAGGTATTTGTGGGTGAAAAGGTCCTATTAGAAGGGGGAAATCTGCTAGTTCTTGGAGAAGATGTGATCTATTAGGGAGAAATGTGGCCTTTCTGAAAGAAAATGTCCTATTTTGGGGATAAAGCAGGTATTTGTGGGTGAAAAGGTCCTATTTCAAGGGGTAATTCTGGTATTTCTTGGAGAAGATGTGATATATGTGGGAGAAATGTGGCATGTCTGGAAGAAACTGTCCTATTTTGGGGATAAAACAGGTATTTGTGGGTGAAAAGGTCCTATTTGAAGGGGGAATCCTGGTATTTCTTGGAGAAGATGTGATATATTTGGGAGAAATGTGGCATTTCTGGAAGAAAATGTCCAATTTTGGGGATAAAGCAGGTATTTGTGCGTGAAAACGTACTATTTGAAGGGGGATAGCTGGTATTTCTTGGAGAAGCTGTGATATATTTGGGAGAAATGTGGCATGTCTGGAAGAAACTGTCCTCTTTTGGGGATAAAAGAGGTATTTGTGGGAGAAAAGGTCCTATTTGAAGGGGGAAACGTGGTATTTCTTGGAGAAGATGTGATATATTTGGGAGAAATGTGGCATTTCTGGAAGGAAATGTCCTCTTTTGGGGATCAAAGAGGTATTTGTGGGTGAAAAGGTCCTATTTGAAGGGGGAAACGTGGTATTTCTTTGAGAAGATGTGATATATTTGGGAGAAATGTCGCATTTCTGGAAGAAAATGGCCAATTTGGGGGGAGAAGGCTGGTATTTGAGGGAGAAAAGGTCCTATTTCAGGAGGAACCCTGGTATTTCTTGGAGAAGATGTGATATATTTGGGAGAAATGTGGCATGTCTGGAAGGAAATGTCCTATTTTGGGTATAAAAGAGGTATTTGTGGGTGAAAAGGTCCTATTTGAAGGGGGAAAGCTGGTATTTCTTGGAGAAGATGTGATATATTTGGGAGAAATGTGGCATTTCTGGAAGAAAATGTCCAATTTTGGGGATAAAGCAGGTATTTGTGGGTGAAAAGGTCCTATTTGAAGGGGGAAAGCTGGTATTTCTTGGAGAAGATGTGATCTATTTGGGAGAAATGTGGTATTTCTGGAAGAAACTGTCCTCTTTTAGGGATCAAACAGGTATTTGTGTTATAAAAGGTCCTATTTCAAGGGGGAAAGCTGGTATTTCTTGGAGCAGATGTGATATATTTGGGAGAAATGTGGCATGTCTGGAAGAAACTGTCCTATTTTGGGGATATAAGAGTTACTTGTGGGTGAAAAGGTCCTATTTGAAGGGGGAAAGCTGGTATTTCTTGGAGAAGCTGAGATATATTTGGGAGAAATGTGGCATTTCTGGAAGAAACAGTCCTCTTTTGGGGATAAAAGAGGTATTTGTGGGTGATAAGGTCCTATTTGAAGGGGGAAACGTGGTATTTCTTGGAGAAGATGTGATATATTTGGGAGAAATGTGGCATTTCTGGGTGAAACTGTCCTATTTTGGGGATAAAAGAGGTATTTGTGGGTGAAAAGATCCTATTTGAAGGGGGAAAGCTGGTATTTCTTGGAGAAGATGTGATTTATTTGGGAGAAATGTGGCAGGTCTGCAAGAAAATGTCCTATTTTGGGGATAAAAGAGGTATTTGTGGGTGAAAATGTCCTATTTGAAGGTTGAAACCTGGTATTTCTTGGAGAAGATGTGATATATTTGGGAGAAATCTGGCCTTTCTGGAAGAAAATGTCCTCTTTTGGGGATAAAAGAGGTATTTGTGGGTGATAAGGTCCTATTTGAAGGGGGAAACCTGGTATTTCAAGGAGAAGATGAGATCTATTTGGGAGAAATGTCGCATTTCTGGAAGAAACTGTCCAATTTTGGGGATAAAAGAGGTATTTGTGGGTGAAAAGGTCCTATTTGAAGGGGGAACCCTGGTATTTCTTGGAGAAGATGTGATCTATTTGGGAGAAATGTGGCATTTCTGGAACGAAATGTCCTATTTTGGGTATAAAAGAGGTATTTGTGGGAGAAATGTCCTATTTCAGGAGGAATCCTGGTATTTCTTGGAGAAGATGTGATATATTTGGGAGAAATCTGGCATTTCTGGAAGAAACTGTCCTCTTTTGGGGATAAAACAGGCATTTGTGGGTGAAAAGGTCCTATTTAATGGGGGAAAGCTGGTATTTCTTGGAGAAGATGTGATCTATTTGGGAGAAATGTGGCATTTCTGGAAGAAACTGTCCTCTTTTGGGGATAAAAGAGGTATTTGTGGGTGAAAAGGTCCTATTTGAAGGGGGAAACGTGGTATTTTTTGGAGAAGATGTGATACATTTGGGAGAAATGTGGCATTTCTGCAAGAAAATGTCCTATATTGGGGATAAAAGTAGTATTTGTGGGTGAAAAGGTCCTATTTGAAGGGGGAACCCTGGTATTTCTTGGAGAAGATGTGATATATTTGGGAGATATCTGGCATGTCCGGATGAACCTGTCCTATTTTGGGGATAAAAGAGGTAGTTGTGGGTGATAAGGTCCTATTTGAAGGGGGAAAGCTGGTATTTCTTGGAGAAGCTGTGATATATTTGGGAGAACTGTGGCATTTCTGGAAGAAACTGTCCTATTTTGGGGATCAAACAGGTATTTGTGGGTGAAAAGGTCCTATTTCAAGGAGGAACCCTGGTATTTCTTGGAGAAGATGTGATATATTTGGGAGAAATGTGGCCTTTCTGGAAGAAACTGTCCTCTTTTGGGGATAAAAGAGGTATTTGTGGGTGATAAGGTCCTATTTGATGGGGGAAACGTGGTATTTCTTGGAGAAGATGTGATATATATGGGAGAAATGTGGCATTTCTGGAAGAAAATGTCCTATTTTGGGGATAAAGCAGGTATTTGTGGGTGAAAAGGTCGTATTTCAGGAGGAATCCTGGTATTTCTTGGAGAAGATGTGCTATATTTGGGAGAAATCTGGCATGTCTGGAAGAAAATGTCCTATTTTGGGGATAAAAGAGGCATTTGTGGGTGAAAAGGACGTATTTAAAGGGGGAACCCAGGTATTTCTTGGAGAAGCTGTGATATATTTGGGAGAAATGTGGCATTTCTGCAAGAAAATGTCCTATTTTGGGGAGAAAAGAGGTATTTGTGGTTGAAAAGGTCCTATTTGAAGGGGGAACCCTGGTATTTCTTGGAGAAGATGTGATCTAATTGGGAGAAATCTGGCATTTCTGGAAGAAAATGTCCAATCTGGGGGCAGAAGGCTGGTATTTGTGGGTGATAAGGTCCTATTTGAAGGGGGAAAGCTGGTATTTCTTGGAGAAGATGTGATATATGTGGGAGAAATGTGGCCTTTCTGGAAGAAACTGTCCTCTTTTGGGGATAAAAGAGGTATTTGTGGGTGATAAGGTCCTATTTGAAGGTTGAAACCTGGTATTTCTTGGAGAAGATGTGATCTATTTGGGAGAAATCGGGCATTTCTGGAAGAAAATGTCCTCTTTTGGGGATAAAAGAGGTATTTGTGGGTGAAATGTCCTATTTCAGGAGGAATCCTGGTATTTCTTGGAGAAGATGTGATATATTTGGGAGAAATCTGGCATGTCTGGAAGAAAATGTCCTATTTTGGTGGATAAAAGAGGCATTTGTGGGTGAAAAGGACGTATTTAAAGGGGGAACCCCGGTATTTCTTGGAGAAGATGTGATATATTTGGGAGAAATCTGACCTTTCTGGAAGAAAATGTCCTATTTTCGGGGGAGAAGGCTGGTATTTGTGGGAGAAATGTTCTATTTCAGGAGGAATCCTGGTATTTCTTGGAGATGTGATATGTTTGGGAGTAATGAGTCATATCTGGAAGAAAATGTCCTATATTGGGGTTAAAAGAGGTACTTGTGGGTGAAAAGGTCCTATTTGAAGGGGGAAAGCAGGTATTTCTTGGAGAAGATGTGATATATTTGGGAGAAATCGGGCATTTCTGGAAGAAACTGTCCTCTTTTGGGGATAAAGGAGGTACTTGTGGGTGAAAAGGTCCTATTTCAAGGGGGAAAGCTGGTATTTCTTGGTGAAGCTGTGATATATTTTGGAGAAATGTGGCATTTCTGGAAGAAAATGTCCTATTTACAGGGGAGAAGGCTGGTATTTGTGGGAGAAAAGGTCCTATTTCAGGAGGAATCCTGGTATTTCTTCGAGATGTGATATGTTTGGGAGAAATCTGGCCTGTCTTTCAGAAAATGTCCAATTTTGGGGATAAAAGAGGTATTTGTGGGTGAAAAGGTCCTATTTCCAGGGGGAACCCTGGTAGTTCTTGGAGAATATGTGATATATTTGGGAGAAATCTGGCATATCTGCAAGAAAATGTCCAAAATGGGGAGAGAAGGCTTGTATTTGTGGGTGAAAAGGTCCTATTTCAGGAGGAATCCTGGTATTTCTTGAAGAAGATGTGATATATTTGGGAGAAATGTGGCCTTTCTGGAAGAAACTGTCGTATTTTGGGGATAAAAGAGGTATTTGTGGGTGAAAAGGTCCTATTTGAAGCGGGAAAGCTGGTATTTCTTGGAGAAGATGTGATCTATTTGGGAGAAATGTGGCATTTCTGGAAGAAACTGTCCTCTTTTGGGGATAAAAGAGGTATTTGTGGGTGAAAAGGTCCTATTTGAAGGAGGAAATCTGGTATTTCTTGGAGAAGATGTGATATATTTGGGAGAAATGTGGCATTTCTGGAAGGAAATGTCCTCTTTTGGGGATAAAAGAGGTATTTGTGGGTGAAAAGGTCCTATTTGAAGGGGGAAAGCTGGTATTTCTTGGAGAAGATGTGATATATTTGGGAGAAATGTGGCATTTCTGGAAGAAAATGTCCAATTTGGGGGGAGAAGGCTGGTATTTGTGGGAGAAAAGGTCATATTTCAGGAGGAACCCTGGTATTTCTTGGAGAAGATGTGATATATTTGGGAGAAATGTGGCATTTCTGGAAGGAAATGTCCTATTTTGGGTATAAAAGAGGTATTTGTGGGTGAAAAGGTCCTATTTGAAGGGGGAAACGTGGTATTTCTTGGAGAAGATGTGATATATTTGGGAGAAATGTGGCATTTCTGGAAGGAAATGTCCTCTTTTGGGGATAAAAGAGGTATTTGTGGGTGAAAAGGTCCTATTTGAAGGGGGAAACGTGGTATTTCATGGAGAAGATGTGATATATTTGGGAGATATCTGGCATGTCCGGATGAACCTGTCCTATTTTGGGGATAAAAGAGGTATTAGTGGGTGAAAAGTTCCTATTTGAAGGGGGAAAGCTGGTATTTCTTGGAGAAGCTGTGATATATTTGGGAGAAATGTTTCATTTCTGGAAGAAACTGTTCTATTTTTGGGATAAAGGAGGTATTTGTGGGTGAAAAGGTCCTATTTGAAGGGGGAACCCTGGTATTTCTTGGGGAAGATGTGATATATTTGGGAGAAATGTGGCATTTCTGGAAGAAACTGTCCTCTTTTGGGGATAAAAGAGGTATTTGTGAGTGAAAAGGTCCTATTTGAAGGTGGAAAGCTGGTATTTCTTGGAGAAGATGTGATATGTTTGGGAGAAATGTGGCATGTCTGGAGAAAAATGTCCTATTTTGGGGATAAAAGAGGTATTTGTGGGAGAAAAGGTCCTATTTGAAGGGGGATAGCTGGTATTTCTTGGAGAAGATGTGATCTATTTGGGAGAAATGTGGCATTTCTGGAAGGAAATGTCCTATTTTGGGTATAAAAGAGGTATTTGTGGGTGAAAAGGTCCTATTTGAAGGGGGAAAGCTGGTATTTCTTGGAGAAGATGTGATATATTTGGGAGAAATGTGGCATTTCTGGAAGAAAATGTCCAATTTTGGGGATAAAGCAGGTATTTGTGGGTGAAAAGGTCGTATTTCAGGAGGAATCCTGGTATTTCTTGGAGAAGCTGTGATATATTTGGGAGAAATCTGGCATTTCTGGAAGAAACTGTTCTATTTTTGGGATAAAGGAGGTATTTGTGGGTGAAAAGGTCCTATTTGAAGCTGGAACCCTGGTATTTCTTGGGGAAGATGTGATATATTTGGGAGAAATGTGGCATGTCTGGAGGAAACTGTCCTCTTTTGGGGATAAAAGAGGTATTTGTGGGTGAAAAGGTCCTATTTGAAGGGGGAAAGCTGGTATTTCTTGGAGAAGATGTGATATATTTGGGAGAAATCTGGCATTCCTGGAAGAAAACGCCCTCTTTTGAGGATAAAGCAGGTATTTGTGGGTGAAAAGGTCCTATTTGAAGGGGGAAACCTGGTATTTCAAGGAGAAGATGAGATCTATTTGGGAGAAATGTCGCATTTCTGGAAGAAACTGTCCAATTTTGGGGATAAAAGAGGTATTTGTGGGTGAAAAGGTCCTATTTGAAGGGGGAACCCTGGTATTTCTTGGAGAAGATGTGATCTATTTGGGAGAAATGTGGCATTTCTGGAACGAAATGTCCTATTTTGGGTATAAAAGAGGTATTTGTGGGAGAAATGTCCTATTTCAGGAGGAATCCTGGTATTTCTTGGAGAAGATGTGATATATTTGGGAGAAATCTGGCATTTCTGGAAGAAACTGTCCTCTTTTGGGGATAAAACAGGCATTTGTGGGTGAAAAGGTCCTATTTAATGGGGGAAAGCTGGTATTTCTTGGAGAAGATGTGATATATTTGGGAGAAATGTGGCATTTCTGGAAGAAACTGTCCTCTTTTGGGGATAAAAGAGGTATTTGTGGGTAAAAAGGTCCTATTTGAAGGGGGAAACGTGGTATTTTTTGGAGAAGATGTGATACATTTGGGAGAAATGTGGCATTTCTGCAAGAAAATGTCCTATATTGGGGATAAAAGTAGTATTTGTGGGTGAAAAGGTCCTATTTGAAGGGGGAACCCTGGTATTTCTTGGAGAAGATGTGATATATTTGGGAGATATCTGGCATGTCCGGATGAACCTGTCCTATTTTGGGGATAAAAGAGGTAGTTGTGGGTGATAAGGTCCTATTTGAAGGGGGAAAGCTGGTATTTCTTGGAGAAGCTGTGATATATTTGGGAGAACTGTGGCATTTCTGGAAGAAACTGTCCTATTTTGGGGATCAAACAGGTATTTGTGGGTGAAAAGGTCCTATTTCAAGGAGGAACCCTGGTATTTCTTGGAGAAGATGTGATATATTTGGGAGAAATGTGGCCTTTCTGGAAGAAACTGTCCTCTTTTGGGGATAAAAGAGGTATTTGTGGGTGATAAGGTCCTATTTGATGGGGGAAACGTGGTATTTCTTGGAGAAGATGTGATATATATGGGAGAAATGTGGCATTTCTGGAAGAAAATGTCCTCTTTTGGGGATAAAGCAGGTATTTGTGGGTGAAAAGGTCGTATTTCAGGAGGAATCCTGGTATTTCTTGGAGAAGATGTGATATATTTGGGAGAAATCTGGCATGTCTGGAAGAAAATGTCCTATTTTGGGGATAAAAGAGGCATTTGTGGGTGAAAAGGACGTATTTAAAGGGGGAACCCAGGTATTTCTTGGAGAAGCTGTGATATATTTGGGAGAAATGTGGCATTTCTGCAAGAAAATGTCCTATTTTGGGGAGAAAAGAGGTATTTGTGGTTGAAAAGGTCCTATTTGAAGGGGGAACCCTGGTATTTCTTGGAGAAGATGTGATCTAATTGGGAGAAATCTGGCATTTCTGGAAGAAAATGTCCAATCTGGGGGCAGAAGGCTGGTATTTGTGGGTGATAAGGTCCTATTTGAAGGGGGAAAGCTGGTATTTCTTGGAGAAGATGTGATATATGTGGGAGAAATGTGGCCTTTCTGGAAGAAACTGTCCTCTTTTGGGGATAAAAGAGGTATTTGTGGGTGATAAGGTCCTATTTGAAGGTTGAAACCAGGTATTTCTTGGAGAAGATGTGATCTATTTGGGAGAAATCGGGCATTTCTGGAAGAAAATGTCCTCTTTTGGGGATAAAAGAGGTATTTGTGGGTGAAATGTCCTATTTCAGGAGGAATCCTGGTATTTCTTGGAGAAGATGTGATACATTTGGGAGAAATCTGGCATGTCTGGAAGAAAATGTCCTATTTTGGGGATAAAAGAGGCATTTGTGGGTGAAAAGGACGTATTTAAAGGGGGAACCCTGGTATTTCTTGGAGAAGATGTGATATATTTGGGAGAAATCTGACATTTCTGGAAGAAAATGTCCTATTTTCGGGGGAGAAGGCTGGTATTTGTGGGAGAAATGTTCTATTTCAGGAGGAATCCTGGTATTTCTTGGAGATGTGATATGTTTGGGAGTAATGTGTCATATCTGGAAGAAAATGTCCTATATTGGGGTTAAAAGAGATACTTGTGGGTGAAAAGGTCCTATTTTTAGGGGAAAAGCTGGTATTTCTTGGAGAAGATGTGATATATTTGGGAGAAATCGGGCATTTCTGGAAGAAAATGTCCTCTTTTGGGGATAAAGGAGGTACTTGTGGGTGAGAAGGTCCTATTTCAAGGGGGAAAGCTGGTATTTCTTGGTGAAGCTGTGATATATTTTGTAGAAATGTGGCATTTCTGGAAGAAAATGTCCTGTTTTCGGGGTAGAAGGCTGGTATTTGTGGGAGAAAAGGTCCTATTTCAGGAGGAATCCTGGTATTTCTTGAAGAAGATGTGATCTATTTGGGAGAAATGTGGCATTTCTGGAAGAAAATGTCCTATTTTGGGGATAAAGCAGGTATTTGTGGCTGAAAAGGTCCTATTTGAAGGGGGAAACGTGGTATTTCTTGGAGAAGATGTGATATATTTGGGAGAAATGTGGCATTTCTGGAAGAAAATGGCCAATTTGGGGGGAGAAGGCTGGTATTTGAGGGAGAAAAGGTCCTATTTGAAGGGGGAAACGTGGTATTTCATGGAGAAGATGTGATCTATTTGGGAGAAATGTGGCATCTCTGGAAGGAAATGTCCTCTTTTGGGGATAAAAGAGGTATTTGTGGGTGAAAAGGTCCTATTTGAAGGGGGAAAGCTGGTATTTCTTGGAGAAGATGTGATGTATTTGGGAGAAATGTGGCATTTCTGGAAGAAAATGTCCAATTTGGGGGGAGAAGGCTGGTATTTGAGGGAGAAAAGGTCCTATTTCAGGAGGAACCCTGGTATTTCTTGGAGAAGATGTGATATATTTGGGAGAAATGTGGCATTTCTGGAAGGAAATGTCCTATTTTGGGTATAAAAGAGGTATTTGTGGGTGAAAAGGTCCTATTTGAAGGGGGAAAGCTGGTATTTCTTGGAGAAGATGTGATATATTTGGGAGAAATGTGGCATTTCTGGAAGAAAATGTCCAATTTTGGGGATAAAGCAGGTATTTGTGGGTGAAAAGGTCGTATTTCAGGAGGAATCCTGGTATTTCTTGGAGAAGCTGTGATATATTTGGGAGAAATGTGGTATTTCTGGAAGAAACTGTCCTCTTTTGGGATCAAACAGGTATTTGTGGGTGAAAAGGACCTATTTGAAGGGGGAAAGCTGGTATTTCTTGGAGCAGATGTGATATATTTGGGAGAAATGTGGCATGTCTGGAAGAAACTGTCCTATTTTGGGTATAAAAGAGTTACTTGTGGGTGAAAAAGTCCTATTTGAAGGGGGAAAGCTGGTATTTCTTGGAGAAGATGTGATATATTTGGGAGAAATGTGGCCTTTCTGGAAGAAACTGTCCTATTTTGGGGATTAAAGAGGTATTTGTGGGTGATAAGGTCCTATTTGAAGAGGGAAACCTGGTATTTCTTGGAGAAGATGTGATCTATTTGGGAGAAATGTGGCATTTCTGGGTGAAACTGTCCTATTTTGGGGAAAAAAGAGGTATTTGTGGGTGAAAGGATCCTATTTGAAGGGGGAAAGCTGGTATTTCTTGGAGAAGATGTGATTTATTTGGGAGAAATGTGGCATGTCTGGAAGAAAATGTCCTATTTTGGGGATAAAAGAGGTATTTGTGGGTGAAAAGGTCCTATTTCAAGGGGGAAAGCTGGTATTTCTTGGAGAAGATGTGATCTATTTGGGAGAAATCTGGCCTTTCTGGAAGAAAATGTCCTATCTTTGGGGGAGAAGGCTGGTATTTGTGGGAGAAATGTCCTATTTCAGGAGGAATCCTGGTATTTCTTGGAGATGTGATATGTTTGGGAGTAATGTGGCATGTCTGGAAGAAACTGTCCTATTTTGGGGATGAAAGAGGTATTAGTGGGTGAAAAGTTCCTATTTGAAGGGGGAAAGCTGGTATTTCTTGGAGAAGATGTGATATATTTGGGAGAAATGTGGCATTTCCGGAAGAAACTGTCCTATTTTGGGGATAAAAGAGGTATTTGTGGGTGAAAAGGTCCTATTTGAAGGGGGAAACTTGGTATTTCTCGGAGAAGATGTGATACATTTGGGAGAAATGTGGCATTTCTGCAAGAAAATGTCCTATTTTGGGGATAAAACAGGTATTTGTGGGTGAAAAGGTCCTATTTGAAGGGGGAACCCTGGTATTTCTTGGAGAAGATGTGATATATTTGGGAGATATCTGGCATGTCCGGATGAACCTGTCCTATTTTGGGGATAAAAGAGGTATTTGTGGGTGATAAGGTCCTATTTGAAGGGGGAAAGCTGGTATTTCTTGGAGAAGCTGTGATATATTTGGGAGAAATCTGGCATTTCTGGAAGAAAATGTCCAATACTGGGGATAAAGCAGGTATTTGTGGGTGAAAAGGTCGTATTTCAGGAGGAATCCTGGTATTTCTTGGAGAAGCTGTGATATATTTGGGAGAAATGTGGCATTTCTGGAAATAACTGATCTACTTTGGGGATAAAGGAGGTATTTGTGGGTGAAAAGGTCCTATTTGAAGGGCGAACCCTTGTATTTCTTGGAGAAGATGTGATATATTTCGGAGAAATGTGGCATGTCTGGAGGAAACTGTCCTCTTTTGGGGATAAAAGAGGTATTTGTGGGTGAAAAGGTCCTATTTGAAGGGGGAAACGTGGTATTTCTTGGAGAAGATGTGATATATTTGGGAGAAATCTGGCATTCCTGGAAGAAAATGTCCTCTTTTGGGGATAAAGCAGGTATTTGTGGGTGAAAAGGTCCTATTTGAAGGGGGAACCCTGGTATTTCTTGGAGAAGATGTGATCTATTTGGGAGAAATGTGGCATGTCTGGAGGAAAATGTCCAATTTTGGGGATAAAAGAGGTATTTGTGGGTGAAAAGGTCCTATTTGAAGGGGGAAACGTGTTATTTCATGGAGAAGATGTGATCTAATTGGGAGAAATCTGGCATTTCTGGAAGAAAATGTCCAATCTGGGGGCAGAAGGCTGGTATTTGTGGGTGATAAGGTCCTATTTGAAGGGGGAAAGCTGGTATTTCTTGGAGAAGATGTGATATATGTGGGAGAAATGTGGCCTTTCTGGAAGAAACTGTCCTCTTTTGGGGATAAAAGAGGTATTTGTGGGTGATAAGGTCCTATTTGAAGGTTGAAACCTGGTATTTCTTGGAGAAGATGTGATCTATTTGGGAGAAATCGGGCATTTCTGGAAGAAAATGTCCTCTTTTGGGGATAAAAGAGGTATTTGTGGGTGAAATGTCCTATTTCAGGAGGAATCCTGGTATTTCTTGGAGAAGATGTGATATATTTGGGAGAAATCTGGCATGTCTGGAAGAAAATGTCCTATTTTGGTGGATAAAAGTGGCATTTGTGGGTGAAAAGGACGTATTTAAAGGGGGAACCCCGGTATTTCTTGGAGAAGATGTGATATATTTGGGAGAAATCTGACCTTTCTGGAAGAAAATGTCCTATTTTCGGGGGAGAAGGCTGGTATTTGTGGGAGAAATGTTCTATTTCAGGAGGAATCCTGGTATTTCTTGGAGATGTGATATGTTTGGGAGTAATGAGTCATATCTGGAAGAAAATGTCCTATATTGGGGTTAAAAGAGGTACTTGTGGGTGAAAAGGTCCTATTTGAAGGGGGAAAGCAGGTATTTCTTGGAGAAGATGTGATATATTTGGGAGAAATCGGGCATTTCTGGAAGAAACTGTCCTCTTTTGGGGATAAAGGAGGTACTTGTGGGTGAAAAGGTCCTATTTCAAGGGGGAAAGCTGGTATTTCTTGGTGAAGCTGTGATATATTTTGGAGAAATGTGGCATTTCTGGAAGAAAATGTCCTATTTACAGGGGAGAAGGCTGGTATTTGTGGGAGAAAAGGTCCTATTTCAGGAGGAATCCTGGTATTTCATGGAGATGTGATATGTTTGGGAGAAATCTGGCCTGTCTTTCAGAAACTGTCCTATTTTGGGGAAAAAAGAGGTATTTGTGGGTGAAAAGGTCCTATTTCCAGGGGGAACCCTGGTAGTTCTTGGAGAATATGTGATATATTTGGGAGAAATCTGGCATATCTGCAAGAAAATGTCCAAAATGGGGAGAGAAGGCTTGTATTTGTGGGTGAAAAGGTCCTATTTCAGGAGGAATCCTGGTATTTCTTGAAGAAGATGTGATATATTTGGGAGAAATGTGGCATTTCTGGAAGAAACTGTCGTATTTTGGGGATAAAAGAGGTATTTGTGGGTGAAAAGGTCCTATTTGAAGGGGGAAAGCTGGTATTTCTTGGAGAAGATGTGATCTATTTGGGAGAAATGTGGCATTTCTGGAAGAAACTGTCCTCTTTTGGGGATAAAAGAGGTATTTGTGGGTGAAAAGGTCCTATTTGAAGGAGGAAATCTGGTATTTCTTGGAGAAGATGTGATCTATTTGGGAGAAATGTGGCATTTCTGGAAGGAAATGTCCTCTTTTGGGGATAAAAGAGGTATTTGTTGGTGAAAAGGTCCTATTTGAAGGGGGAAAGCTGGTATTTCTTGGAGAAGATGTGATATATTTGGGAGAAATGTGGCATTTCTGGAAGAAAATGTCCAATTTGGGGGGAGAAGGCTGGTATTTGTGGGAGAAAAGGTCCTATTTCAGGAGGAACCCTGGTATTTCTTGGAGAAGATGTGATATATTTGGGAGAAATGTGGCATTTCTGGAAGGAAATGTCCTATTTTGTGTATAAAAGAGGTATTTGTGGGTGAAAAGGTCCTATTTGAAGGGGGAAACGTGGTATTTCTTGGAGAAGATGTGATATATTTGGGAGAAATGTGGCATTTCTGGAAGGAAATGTCCTCTTTTGGGGATAAAAGAGGTATTTGTGGGTGAAAAGGTCCTATTTGAAGGCGGAAACCTGGTATTTCTTGGAGAAGATGTGATATATTTGGGAGATATCTGGCATGTCCGGATGAACCTGTCCTATTTTTGGGATAAAAGAGGTATTAGTGGGTGAAAAGTTCCTATTTGAAGGGGGAAAGCTGGTATTTCTTGGAGAAGCTGTGATATATTTGGGAGAAATGTTTCATTTCTGGAAGAAACTGTTCTATTTTTGGGATAAAGGAGGTATTTGTGGGTGAAAAGGTCCTATTTGAAGGGGGAACCCTGGTATTTCTTGGGGAAGATGTGATATATTTGGGAGAAATGTGGCATTTCTGGAAGAAACTGTCCTCTTTTGTGGATAAAAGAGGTATTTGTGAGTGAAAAGGTCCTATTTGAAGGGGGAAAGCTGGTATTTCTTGGAGAAGATGTGATATGTTTGGGAGAAATGTGGCATGTCTGGAGAAAAATGTCCTATTTTGGGGATAAAAGAGGTATTTGTGGGAGAAAAGGTCCTATTTGAATGGGGATAGCTGGTATTTCTTGGAGAAGATGTGATCTATTTGGGAGAAATGTGGCATTTCTGGAAGGAAATGTCCTATTTTGGGTATAAAAGAGGTATTTGTGGGTGAAAAGGTCCTATTTGAAGGGGGAAAGCTGGTATTTCTTGGAGAAGATGTGATATATTTGGGAGAAATGTGGCATTTCTGGAAGAAAATGTCCAATTTTGGGGATAAAGCAGGTATTTGTGGGTGAAAAGGTCGTATTTCAGGAGGAATCCTGGTATTTCTTGGAGAAGCTGTGATATATTTGGGAGAAATCTGGCATTTCTGGAAGAAACTGTTCTACTTTTGGGATAAAGGAGGTACTTGTGGGTGAAAAGGTCCTATTTGAAGCTGGAACCCTGGTATTTCTTGGGGAAGATGTGATATATTTGGGAGAAATGTGGCATGTCTGGAGGAAACTGTCCTCTTTTGGGGATAAAAGAGGTATTTGTGGGTGAAAAGGTCCTATTTGAAGGGGGAACCCTGGTATTTCTTGGAGAAGATGTGATATATTTGGGAGAAATCTGGCATTCCTGGAAGAAAACGCCCTCTTTTGAGGATAAAGCAGGTATTTGTGGGTGAAAAGGTCCTATTTGAAGGGGGATACGTGGTATTTCTTGGAGAAGATGTGATATGTTTGGGAGAAATGTGGCATGTCTGGAGGAAAATGTCCAATTCTGGGGATAAAAGAGGTATTTGTGGGAGAAAAGGTCCTATTTGAAGGGGGAAAGCTGGCATTTCTTGGAGAAGATGTGATCTATTTGGGAGAAATGTGGCATTTCTGGAAGAAAAAGTCCTCTTTTGGGGATCAAACAGGTATTTGTGGGTGAAAAGGTCCTATTTGAAGGGGGAAACCTGGTATTTCAAGGAGAAGATGAGATCTATTTGGGAGAAATGTCGCATTTCTGGAAGAAACTGTCCAATTTTGGGGATAAAAGAGGTATTTGTGGGTGAAAAGGTCCTATTTGAAGGGGGAACCCTGGTATTTCTTGGAGAAGATGTGATCTATTTGGGAGAAATGTGGCATTTCTGGAACGAAATGTCCTATTTTGGGTATAAAAGAGGTATTTGTGGGAGAAATGTCCTATTTCAGGAGGAATCCCGGTATTTCTTGGAGAAGATGTGATATATTTGGGAGAAATCTGGCATTTCCGGAAGAAACTGTCCTCTTTTGGGGATAAAACAGGCATTTGTGGGTGAAAAGGTCCTATTTAATGGGGGAAAGCTGGTATTTCTTGGAGAAGATGTGATATATTTGGGAGAAATGTGGCATTTCTGGAAGAAACTGTCCTCTTTTGGGGATAAAAGAGGTATTTGTGGGTGAAAAGGTCCTATTTGAAGGGGGAAACGTGGTATTTCTTGGAGAAGATGTGATACATTTGGGAGAAATGTGGCATTTCTGCAAGAAAATGTCCTATATTGGGGATAAAAGTAGTATTTGTGGGTGAAAAGGTCCTATTTGAAGGGGGAACCCTGGTATTTCTTGGAGAAGATGTGATATATTTGGGAGATATCTGGCATGTCCGGATGAACCTGTCCAATTTTGGGGATAAAAGAGGTAGTTGTGGGTGATAAGGTCCTATTTGAAGGGGGAAAGCTGGTATTTCTTGGAGAAGCTGTGATATATTTGGGAGAACTGTGGCATTTCTGGAAGAAACTGTCCTATTTTGGGGATCAAACAGGTATTTGTGGGTGAAAAGGTCCTATTTCAAGGAGGAACCCTGGTATTTCTTGGAGAAGATGTGATATATTTGGGAGAAATGTGGCCTTTCTGGAAGAAACTGTCCTATTTTGGGGATAAAAGAGGTATTTGTGGGTGATAAGGTCCTATTTGATGGGGGAAACGTGGTATTTCTTGGAGAAGATGTGATATATATGGGAGAAATGTGGCATTTCTGGAAGAAAATGTCCTCTTTTGGGGATAAAGCAGGTATTTGTGGGTGAAAAGGTCGTATTTCAGGAGGAATCCTGGTATTTCTTGGAGAAGATGTGATATATTTGGGAGAAATCTGGCATGTCTGGAAGAAAATGTCCTATTTTGGGGATAAAAGAGGCATTTGTGGGTGAAAAGGACGTATTTAAAGGGGGAACCCAGGTATTTCTTGGAGAAGCTGTGATATATTTGGGAGAAATGTGGCATTTCTGCAAGAAAATGTCCTATTTTGGGGGGAAAAGAGGTATTTGTGGTTGAAAAGGTCCTATTTGAAGGGGGAACCCTGGTATTTCTTGGAGAAGATGTGATCTAATTGGGAGAAATCTGGCATTTCTGGAAGAAAATGTCCAATCTGGGGGCAGAAGGCTGGTATTTGTGGGTGATAAGGTCCTATTTGAAGGGGGAAAGCTGGTATTTCTTGGAGAAGATGTGATATATGTGGGAGAAATGTGGCCTTTCTGGAAGAAACTGTCCTCTTTTGGGGATAAAAGAGGTATTTGTGGGTGATAAGGTCCTATTTGAAGGTTGAAACCTGGTATTTCTTGGAGAAGATGTGATCTATTTGGGAGAAATCGGGCATTTCTGGAAGAAACTGTCCTCTTTTGGGGATAAAAGAGGTATTTGTGGGTGAAATGTCCTATTTCAGGAGGAATCCTGGTATTTCTTGGAGAAGATGTGATACATTTGGGAGAAATCTGGCATGTCTGGAAGAAAATGTCCTATTTTGGGGATAAAAGAGGCATTTGTGGGTGAAAAGGACGTATTTAAAGGGGGAACCCTGGTATTTCTTGGAGAAGATGTGATATATTTGGGAGAAATCTGACATTTCTGGAAGAAAATGTCCTATTTTCGGGGGAGAAGGCTGGTATTTGTGGGAGAAATGTTCTATTTCAGGAGGAATCCTGGTATTTCTTGGAGATGTGATATGTTTGGGAGTAATGTGTCATATCTGGAAGAAAATGTCCTATATTGGGGTTAAAAGAGATACTTGTGGGTGAAAAGGTCCTATTTTTAGGGGAAAAGCTGGTATTTCTTGGAGAAGATGTGATATATTTGGGAGAAATCGGGCATTTCTGGAAGAAAATGTCCTCTTTTGGGGATAAAGGAGGTACTTGTGGGTGAGAAGGTCCTATTTCAAGGGGGAAAGCTGGTATTTCTTGGTGAAGCTGTGATATATTTTGTAGAAATGTGGCATTTCTGGAAGGAAATGTCCTGTTTTCGGCGTAGAAGGCTGGTATTTGTGGGAGAAAAGGTCCTATTTCAGGAGGAATCCTGGTATTTCTTGAAGAAGATGTGATATATTTGGGAGAAATGTGGCATTTCTGGAAGAAAATGTCCTATTTTGGGGATAAAGCAGGTATTTGTGGCTGAAAAGGTCCTATTTGAAGGGGGAAACGTGGTATTTCTTGGAGAAGATGTGATATATTTGGGAGAAATGTGGCATTTCTGGAAGAAAATGGCCAATTTGGGGGGAGAAGGCTGGTATTTGAGGGAGAGAAGGTCCTATTTGAAGGGGGAAACGTGGTATTTCATGGAGAAGATGTGATCTATTTGGGAGAAATGTGGCATTTCTGGAAGGAAATGTCCTCTTTTGGGGATAAAAGAGGTATTTGTGGGTGAAAAGGTCCTATTTGAAGGGGGAAAGCTGGTATTTCTTGGAGAGGATGTGATGTATTTGGGAGAAATCAGGCATTTCTGGAAGAAAATGTCCAATTTGGGGGGAGAAGGCTGGTATTTGAGGGAGAAAAGGTCCTATTTCAGGAGGAACCCTGGTATTTCTTGGAGAAGATGTGATATATTTGGGAGAAATGTGGCATTTCTGGAAGGAAATGTCCTATTTTGGGTATAAAAGAGGTATTTGTGGGTGAAAAGGTCCTATTTGAAGGGGGAAAGCTGGTATTTCTTGGAGAAGATGTGATATATTTGGGAGAAATGTGGCATTTCTGGAAGAAAATGTCCAATTTTGGGGATAAAGCAGGTATTTGTGGGTGAAAAGGTCGTATTTCAGGAGGAATCCTGGTATTTCTTGGAGAAGCTGTGATATATTTGGGAGAAATGTGGTATTTCTGGAAGAAACTGTCCTCTTTTGGGATCAAACAGGTATTTGTGGGTGAAAAGGACCTATTTGAAGGGGGAAAGCTGGTATTTCTTGGAGCAGATGTGATATATTTGGGAGAAATGTGGCATGTCTGGAAGAAACTGTCCTATTTTGGGTATAAAAGAGTTACTTGTGGGTGAAAAAGTCCTATTTGAAGCGGGAAAGCTGGTATTTCTTGGAGAAGATGTGATCTATTTGGGAGAAATGTGGCCTTTCTGGAAGAAACTGTCCTATTTGGGGGATTAAAGAGGTATTTGTGGGTGATAAGGTCCTATTTGAAGAGGGAAACCTGGTATTTCTTGGAGAAGATGTGATCTATTTGGGAGAAATGTGGCATTTCTGGGTGAAACTGTCCTATTTTGGGGAAAAAAGAGGTATTTGTGGGTGAAAGGATCCTATTTGAAGGGGGAAAGCTGGTATTTCTTGGAGAAGATGTGATTTATTTGGGAGAAATGTGGCATTTCTGGAAGAAACGGTCCTATTTTGGGGATAAAAGAGGTATTTGTGGGTGAAAAGGTCCTATTTCAAGGGGGAAAGCTGGTATTTCTTGGAGAAGATGTGATCTATTTGGGAGAAATCTGGCCTTTCTGGAAGAAAATGTCCTATCTTTGGGGGAGAAGGCTGGTATTTGTGGGAGAAATGTCCTATTTCAGGAGGAATCCTGGTATTTCTTGGAGATGTGATATGTTTGGGAGTAATGTGGCATGTCTGGAAGAAACTGTCCTATTTTGGGGATGAAAGAGGTATTAGTGGGTGAAAAGTTCCTATTTGAAGGGGGAAAGCTGGTATTTCTTGGAGAAGATGTGATATATTTGGGAGAAATGTGGCATTTCCGGAAGAAACTGTCCTATTTTGGGGATAAAAGAGGTATTTGTGGGTGAAAAGGTCCTATTTGAAGGGGGAACCCTGGTATTTCTTGGAGAAGATGTGATACATTTGGGAGAAATGTGGCATTTCTGCAAGAAAATGTCCTATTTTGGGGATAAAAGTGGTATTTGTGGGTGAAAAGGTCCTATTTGAAGGGGGAAAGCTGGTATTTCTTGGAGAAGATGTGATATATATGGGAGAAATGTGGCATTTCTGGAAGAAAATGTCCAATATTGGGGATAAAAGAGGTATTTGTGGGTGAAAAGGTCCTATTTGAAGGGGGAAAGCTGATATTTCTTGGAGAAGATGTGATCTATTTGTGAGAAATCTGGCATTTCTGGAAGAAACTGATCTACTTTGGGGATAAAGGAGGTATTTGTGGGTGAAAAGGTCCTATTTGAAGGGGGAACCCTGGTATTTCTTGGAGAAGATGTGATATATTTCGGAGAAATGTGGCATGTCTGGAGGAAACTGTCCTCTTTTGGGGATAAAGCAGGTATTTGTGGGTGAAAAGGTCCTATTTGAAGGGGGAAAGCAGGTATTTCTTGGAGAAGATGTGATATATTTGGGAGAAATGTGGCATGTCTGGAGGAAAATGTCCTCTTTTGGGGATAAAGCAGGTATTTGTGGTTGAAAAGGTCCTATTTGAAGGGGGAAACGTGTTATTTCTTGGAGAAGATGTGATATATTTGGGAGAAATCTGGCATTTCTGGAAGAATATCTCCAATCTGGGGGCAGAAGGCTGGTATTTGTGGGTGAAAAGGTCCTATTTGAAGGGGGAAAGCTGGTATTTCTTGGAGAAGATGTGATATATTTGGGAGAAATGTGGCATTTCTGGAAGAAAATGTTCTATTTTGGGGATAAAAGAGGTATTTGTGGGTGAAAAGGTCCTATTTGAAGGTTGAAACCTGGTATTTCTTGGAGAAGATGTGATATATTTGGGAGAAATGTGGCATTTCTGGATGAAACTGTTCTATTTTTGGGATAAAGGAGGTATTTGTGGGAGAAATGTCCTATTTCAGGAGGAATCCTGGTATTTCTTGGAGAAGATGTGATATATTTGGGAGAAATCTGGCCTGTCTTTCAGAAAATGTCCTCTTTTGGGGATAAAAGAGGCATTTGTGGGTGAAAAGGACGTATTTAAAGGGGGAACCCTGGTATTTCTTGGAGAAGATGTGATATATTTGGGAGAAATCTGACCTTTCTGGAAGAAAATGTCCTATTTTCGGGGGAGATGGCTGGTATTTGTGGGAGAAATGTTCAATTTCAGGAGGAATCCTGGTATTTCTTGGAGATGTGATATGTTTGGGAGTAATATGTCATATCTGGAAGAAAATGTCCTATATTGGGGTTAAAAGAGGTACTTGTGGGTGAAAAGGTCCTATTTGAAGGGGGAAAGCAGGTATTTCTTGGAGAAGATGTGATGTATTTGGGAGAAATCGGGCATTTCTGGAAGAAACTGTCCTCTTTTGGGGATAAAGGAGGTACTTGTGGGTGAAAAGGTCCTATTTCAAGGGGGAAAGCTGGTATTTCTTTGTGTAGCTGTGATATATTTGGGAGAAATGTGGCATTTCTGGAAGAAAATGTCCTATTTTCGGGGGAGAAGGCTGGTATTTGTGGGAGAAAAGGTCCTATTTCAGGAGGAATCCTGGTATTTCTTGGAGATGTGATATGTTTGGGAGAAATCTGGCCTGTCTTTCAGAAAATGTCCTCTTTTGGGGATAAAAGAGGTATTTGTGGGTGAAAAGGTTCTATTTCCAGGGGGAACCCTGGTAGTTCTTGGAGAATATGTGATATATTTGGGAGAAATCTGGCATACCTGCAAGAAAATGTCCAAACTGGGGGGAGAAGGCTTGTATTTGTGGGTGAAAAGGTCCTATTTCAGGAGGAATCCTGGTATTTCTTGGAGAAGATGTGATCTATTTGGGAGAAATGTGGCATTTCTGGAAGAAAATGTCCTCTTTTGGGGATAAAGCAGGTATTTGTGGGTGAAAAGGTCCTATTTGAAGGGGGAAAGCTGGTATTTCTTGGAGAAGATGTGATCTATTTGGGAGAAATGTGGCCTTTCTGGAAGAAACTGTCCTATTTTGGGGATAAAGGAGGTATTTGTGGGTGAAAAGGTCCTATTTGAAGGGGGAACCCTGGTATTTCTTGGAGAAGATGTGATATATTTGGGAGAAATGTGGCATTTCTGGAAGAAACTGTCCTACTATGGGAATAAAAGAGGTATTTGTGGGTGAAAGGATCCTATTTGAAGGGGGAAAGCTGGCTTTTCTTGGAGAAGATGTGATATATTTGGGAGAAATCTGGCATTTCTTGAAGATAATTTCCTATTTTGGGGATCAAACAGGTTTTTGTGGGTGAAAAGGTCCTATTTCAAGGGAGAAAGCTGGTATTTCTTGGAGAAGATGTGATATATTTGGGAGAAATCTGGCCTTTCTGGAAGAAAAAGTACTATTTTCGGGGGAGAAGGCTGGTATTTGTGGGAGAAAAGGTCCTATTTCAGGAGGAATCCGGGTATTTCTTGGAGATGTGATCTGTTTGGGAGAAATGTGGCATTTCTGGAAGAAACTGTCCTATTTTGGGGATAAAAGAGGTATTAGTGGGTGAAAAGGTCCTATTTGAAGGGGGAAAGCTGGTATTTCTTGGAGAAGATGTGATATATTTGGGAGAAATCTGGCAGTTCTGGATGGAAATGTCCTCTTTTGGGGATCAAACAGGTATTTCGTGGAGAAAAGGTCCTATTTGAAGGGGGAAAGCTGGTATTTCTTGGAGAAGATGTGATATATTTGGGAGAAATCTGGCAGTTCTGGAAGAAAATGTCCTCTTTTGGGGATAAAAGAGGTATTTGTGGGTGAAAAGGTCCTATTTGAAGGGGGAAATGTGGTATTTCTTGGAGAAGATGTGATCTATTTGGGAGAAATGTGGCATTTCTGCAAGAAAATGTCCAATTTGGGGGGAGTAGGATGGTATTTGTGGGTGAAAAGGTCCTATTTGAAGGGGGAAACCTGGTATTTCTTGGTGAAGATGTGATATATTTGGTAGAAATGTGGCATATCTGGACGAAACTGTCCTACTTTGGGGATAAAAGAGGTATTTGTGGGTGAAAAGGTCCTATTTCAGGAGGAATCCTGGTATTTCTTGGAGGAGATGTGATATATTTGGGAGAAATCTGGCATTTATGGAAGAAAATGTCCTATTTTGGGGATAAAACAGGTATTTGTGGGTGAAAATGTCCTATTCCGAGGGGGAATCCTGGTATTTCTTGGAGAAGATGTGATCTATTTGGGAGAAATGTGGCATTTCTGGAAGAAACTGTCCTATTTTGGGGATAAAAGAAGTTTTTGTGGGTGAAAAGGTCCTATTTGAAGGGGGAAACCTGGTATTTCTTGGAGAAGATGTGCTATATTTGGGAGAAATCTGGCATTTCTGGAAGAAAATGTCCAATCTGGGGCAGAAGGCTGGTATTTGTGGGTGAAAAGGTCATATTTCAGGAGGAACCCTGGTGTTTCTTGGAGAAGATGTAATATATTTGGGTGAAATCTGGCATTTCTGGAAGAAAATGTCCAATCTGGGGGCAGAAGGCTGGTATTTGTGGGTGAAAAGGTCCTATTTCAGGAGGAATCCTGGTATTTCTTGGAGATGTGATCTGTTTGGGAGAAATGTGGCATTTCTGGAAGATACTGTCCTATTTTGGGGATAAAGGAGGTATTTGTGGGTGAAAAGGTCCTATCTGAATGGGGAAAGCTGGTATTTCTTGGAGAAGATGTGATATATTTGGGAGAAATCTGGCATGTCTGGAAGAATATGTCCAATCTGCGGGCAGTAGGCCGGTAATTGTGGGTGAAAAGGTCCTATTTGAAGGGGGAATCCTGGTATTTCTTGGAGAAGATGTGATATATTTGGGAGAAATGTGGCATTTCTGGAAGAAACGGTCCTATTTGGGGGATAAAAGAGGTATTTCTGGGTGAAAAGGTCCTATTTGAAGGTGGAACCCTGGTATTTCTTGGAGAAGATGTGATCTATTTGGGAGAAATGTGGCATTTCTGGAAGAAAATGTCCAATCTGGGGGAAGAAGACTGGTATTTGTGGGTGAAAATGTCCTATTTCAGGAGGAATCCTGGTACTTCTAGGAGAAGATGAGATCTATTTGGGAGGAATCTGGCATGTCCAGATAAACCTGTCCTCTTTTGGGGATAAAAGAGGTATTTGTGGGTGATAAGGTCCTATTTGAAGGGGGAAAGGTGGTATTTCTTGGAGAAGATGTTCTATATTTGTGAGAAATCTGGCATTTCTGGAAGAAAATGTCCTATTTTCGGGGGAGAAGGCTTGTATTTGTGGGTGAAAAGGTCCTATTTGTGGAGGAATCCTGGTATTTCTTGGAGAAGCTGTGATCTATTTGGGAGAAATGTGGCATTTCTGGAAGAAACTGTCCTATTTTGGGGATAAAACAGGTATTTGTGGGTGAAAAGGTCCTATTTGAAGGGGGAACCCTGGTATTTCTTGGAGAAGATGTGATATATTTGGGAGAAATCAGGCAGTTCTGGAAGAAAATGTCCTATTTTGGGGATCAAACAGGTATTTCGGGGAGAAAAGGTCCTATTTGAAGGGGGAACCCTGGTATTTCTTGGAGAAGATGTGATATATTTGGGAGAAATCTGGCATATCTGGAAGAAAATGTCCTCTTTTAGGGATAAAAAAGGTAATTCTGGCTGATAAGGTCCTATTAGAAGGGGGAAATCTGGTAGTTCTTGGAGAAGATGTGATATATTTGGGAGAAATGTGGCATTTCTGGAAGAAAATGTCCTATTTTGGGGATAAAGGAGGAATTTGTGGGTGACAAGGTCCTATTTCAAGGGGGAAACCTGGTATTTCTTGGAGAAGATGTGGTATATTTGGGAGAAATGTGGCATTTCTGGAAGAAACTGTCCTCTTTTGGGGACAAAGCAGGTATTTGTGGGTGAAAAGGTCCTATTTGAAGGGGGAAAGCTGGTATTTCTTGGAGAAGATGTGATATATTTGGGAGAAATGTGGCATTTCTGCAAGAAAATGTCAAATTTTGGGGGTAAAGCAGGTATTTGTGGGTGAAAAGGTCCTATTTGAAGGGGGAAAGCTGGTATTTCTTGGAGAAGATGTGATACATTTGGGAGAAATGTGGCATTTCTGGAAGAAACTGTCCTATTCTGGGGATAAAACAGGTATTTGTGGGTGAAAAGGTCCTATTTGAAGGGGGAAACCTGGTATTTCTTGGCGAAGATGTGATCTATTTGGGAGAAATGTGGCATTTCTGGAAGGAACTGTCCTCTTTTGGGGATAAAAGAGGTATTTGTGGTTGAAAAGGTCCTATTTGAAGGGGGAAAGCTGGTATTTCTTGGAGAAGATGTGATATATTTGGGAGAAATCTTGCATTTCTGGCAGAAAATGTCCTCTTCTGGGGATAAAAGAGGTATTTGTGGGTGAAAAGGTCCTATTTGAAGGGGGAAACCTGGTACTTCTAGGAGAAGATGAGATCTATTTGGGAGAAATGTGGCATTTCTGGAAGAAACTGTCCTATTTTGGGGATAAAAGAGGTATTTGTGGGTGAAAAGGTCCTATTTGAAGGGGGAAAGCTGATATTTCTTGGAGAAGATGTGATCTATTTGTGAGAAATCTGGCATTTCTGGAAGAAACTGATCTACTTTGGGGATAAAGGAGGTATTTGTGGGTGAAAAGGTCCTATTTGAAGGGGGAACCCTGGTATTTCTTGGAGCAGATGTGATATATTTCGGAGAAATGTGGCATGTCTGGAGGAAACTGTCCTCTTTTGGGGATAAAGCAGGTATTTGTGGGTGAAAAGGTCCTATTTGAAGGGGGAAAGCAGGTATTTCTTGGAGAAGATGTGATATATTTTGGAGAAATGTGGCATGTCTGGAGGAAAATGTCCTCTTTTGGGGATAAAGCAGGTATTTGTGGTTGAAAAGGTCCTATTTGAAGGGGGAAACGTGTTATTTCTTGGAGAAGATGTGATATATTTGGGAGAAATCTGGCATTTCTGGAAGAATATCTCCAATCTGGGGGCAGAAGGCTGGTATTTGTGGGTGAAAAGGTCCTATTTGAAGGGGGAAAGCTGGTATTTCTTGGAGAAGATGTGATATATTTGGGAGAAATGTGGCATTTCTGGAAGAAAATGTTCTATTTTGGGGATAAAAGAGGTATTTGTGGGTGAAAAGGTCCTATTTGAAGGTTGAAACCTGGTATTTCTTGGAGAAGATGTGATATATTTGGGAGAAATGTGGCATTTCTGGATGAAACTGTTCTATTTTTGGGATAAAGGAGGTATTTGTGGGAGAAATGTCCTATTTCAGGAGGAATCCTGGTATTTCTTGGAGAAGATGTGATATATTTGGGAGAAATCTGGCCTGTCTTTCAGAAAATGTCCTCTTTTGGGGATAAAAGAGGCATTTGTGGGTGAAAAGGACGTATTTAAAGGGGGAACCCTGGTATTTCTTGGAGAAGATGTGATATATTTGGGAGAAATCTGACCTTTCTGGAAGAAAATGTCCTATTTTCGGGGGAGATGGCTGGTATTTGTGGGAGAAATGTTCAATTTCAGGAGGAATCCTGGTATTTCTTGGAGATGTGATATGTTTGGGAGTAATATGTCATATCTGGAAGAAAATGTCCTATATTGGGGTTAAAAGAGGTACTTGTGGGTGAAAAGGTCCTATTTGAAGGGGGAAAGCAGGTATTTCTTGGAGAAGATGTGATATATTTGGGAGAAATCGGGCATTTCTGGAAGAAACTGTCCTCTTTTGGGGATAAAGGAGGTACTTGTGGGTGAAAAGGTCCTATTTCAAGGGGGAAAGCTGGTATTTCTTTGTGTAGCTGTGATATATTTGGGAGAAATGTAACATTTCTGGAAGAAAATGTCCTATTTTCGGGGGAGAAGGCTGGTATTTGTGGGAGAAAAGGTCCTATTTCAGGAGGAATCCTGGTATTTCTTGGAGATGTGATATGTTTGGGAGAAATCTGGCCTGTCTTTCAGAAAATGTCCTATTTTGGGGATAAAAGAGGTATTTGTGGGTGAAAAGGTTCTATTTCCAGGGGGAACCCTGGTAGTTCTTGGAGAATATGTGATATATTTGGGAGAAATCTGGCATACCTGCAAGAAAATGTCCAAACTGTGGGGAGAAGGCTTGTATTTGTGGGTGAAAAGGTCCTATTTCAGGAGGAATCCTGGTATTTCTTGGAGAAGATGTGATCTATTTGGGAGAAATGTGGCATTTCTGGAAGAAAATGTCCTCTTTTGGGGATAAAACAGGTATTTGTGGGTGAAAAGGTCCTATTTGAAGGGGGAAAGCTGGTATTTCTTGGAGAAGATGTGATCTATTTGGGAGAAATGTGGCCTTTCTGGAAGAAACTGTCCTATTTTGGGGATAAAGGAGGTATTTGTGGGTGAAAAGGTCCTATTTGAAGGGGGAACCCTGGTATTTCTTGGAGAAGATGTGATATATTTGGGAGAAATGTGGCATTTCTGGAAGAAACTGTCCTACTATGGGAATAAAAGAGGTATTTGTGGGTGAAAGGATCCTATTTGAAGGGGGAAAGCTGGCTTTTCTTGGAGAAGATGTGATGTATTTGGGAGAAATCTGGCATTTCTTGAAGATAATTTCCTATTTTGGGGATCAAACAGGTTTTTGTGCGTGAAAAGGTCCTATTTCAAGGGAGAAAGCTGGTATTTCTTGGAGAAGATGTGATATATTTGGGAGAAATCTGGCCTATCTGGAAGAAAAAGTACTATTTTCGGGGGAGAAGGCTGGTATTTGTGGGAGAAAAGGTCCTATTTCAGGAGGAATCCTGGTATTTCTTGGAGATGTGATCTGTTTGGGAGAAATGTGGCATTTCTGGAAGAAACTGTCCTATTTTGGGGATAAAAGAGGTATTAGTGGGTGAAAAGGTCCTATTTGAAGGGGGAAAGCTGGTATTTCTTGGAGAAGATGTGATATATTTGGGAGAAATCTGGCAGTTCTGGATGGAAATGTCCTCTTTTGGGGATCAAACAGGTATTTCGGGGAGAAAAGGTCCTATTTGAAGGGGGAAAGCTGGTATTTCTTGGAGAAGATGTGATATATTTGGGAGAAATCTGGCAGTTCTGGAAGAAACTGTCCTCTTTTGGGGATAAAAGAGGTATTTGTGGGTTAAAAGGTCCTATTTGAAGGTTGAAACCTGGTATTTCTTGGAGAAGATGTGATCTATTTGGGAGAAATCTGGCATTTCTGGCAGAAACTGTCCTATTTTGGGGATAAAAGAGGTATTTGTGGGTTAATAGGTCCTATTTGAAGGTTGAAACCTGGTATTTCTTGGAGAAGATGTGATCTATTTGGGAGAAATCTGGCATTTCTGGAAGAAACTGTCCTATTTTGGGGATAAAAGAAGTTTTTGTGGGTGAAAAGGTCCTATTTGTAGGAGGAAACCTGGTATTTCTTGGAGAAGATGTGCTATATTTGGGAGAAATCTGGCATTTCTGGAAGAAAATGTCCAATCTGGGGCAGAAGGCTGGTATTTGTGGGTGAAAAGGTCTAATTTGAAGGGGGAACCCTGGTATTTCTTGGAGAAGATGTAATATATTTGGGTGAAATCTGGCATTTCTGGAAGAAAATGTCCAATCTGGGGGCAGAAGGCTGGTATTTGTGGGTGAAAAGGTCCTATTTCAGGAGGAATCCTGGTATTTCTTGGAAATGTGATCTGTTTGGGAGAAATGTGGCATTTCTGGAAGAAACTGTCCTATTTTGGGGATAAAGGAGGTATTTGTGGGTGAAAAGGTCCTATCTGAAGGGGGAAAGCTGGTATTTCTTGGAGAAGATGTGATATATTTGGGAGAAATCTGGCATGTCTGGAAGAATATGTCCAATCTGCGGGCAGTAGGCCGGTAATTGTGGGTGAAAAGGTCCTATTTGAAGGGGGAATCCTGGTATTTCTTGGAGAAGATGTGATATATTTGGGAGAAATGTGGCATTTCTGGAAGAAACTGTCCTATTTGGGGGATAAAAGAGGTATTTCTGGGTGAAAAGGTCCTATTTGAAGGTGGAACCCTGGTATTTCTTGGAGCAGATGTGATATATTTGAGAGAAATGTGGCATTTCTGGAAGAAAATGTCCAATCTGGGGGAAGAAGACTGGTATTTGTGGGTGAAAATGTCCTATTTCAGGAGGAATCCTGGTATTTCTTGGAGAAGATTTGATATATTTGGGAGGAATCTGGCATGTCCAGATAAACCTGTCCTATTTTGGGGATAAAAGAGGTATTTGTGGGTGATAAGGTCCTATTTGAAGGGGGAAAGGTGGTATTTCTTGGAGAAGATGTTCTATATTTGTGAGAAATCTGGCATTTCTGGAAGAAAATGTCCAATTTTCGGGGGAGAAGGCTTGTATTTGTGGGTGAAAAGGTCCTATTTCTGGAGGAATCCTGGTATTTCTTGGAGAAGCTGTGATCTATTTGGGAGAAATGTGGCATTTCTGGAAGAAACTGTCCTATTTTGGGGATAAAACAGGTATTTGTGGGTGAAAAGGTCCTATTTGAAGGGGAACCCTGGTATTTCTTGGAGAAGATGTGATATATTTGGGAGAAATCAGGCAGTTCTGGAAGAAAATGTCCTATTTTGGGGATCAAACAGGTATTTCGGGGAGAAAAGGTCCTATTTGAAGGGGGAACCCTGGTAGTTCTTGGAGAAGATGTGATATATTTGGGAGAAATCTGGCATATCTGGAAGAAAATGCCCTCTTTTAGGGATAAAAAAGGTATTTCTGGCTGATAAGGTCCTATTAGAAGGGGGAAATCTGGTAGTTCTTGGAGAAGATGTGATATATTTGGGAGAAATGTGGCATTTCTGGAAGAAAATGTCCTATTTTGGGGATTAATTAGGAATTTGTGGGTGACAAGGTCCTATTTCAAGGGGGAAACCTGGTATTTCTTGGAGAAGATGTGGTATATTTGGGAGAAATGTGGCATTTCTGGAAGAAACTGTCCTCTTTTGGGGACAAAGCAGGTATTTGTGGGTGAAAAGGTCCTATTTGAAGGAAGAACCCTGGTATTTCTTGGAGAAGATGTGATATATTTGGGAGAAATGTGGCATTTCTGCAAGAAAATGTCCAATTTTGGGGATAAAGCAGGTATTTGTGGGTGAAAAGGTCCTATTTGAAGGGGGAAAGCTGGTATTTCTTGGAGAAGATGTGATACATTTGGGAGAAATGTGGCATTTCTGGAAGAAACTGTCCTATTCTGGGGATAAAACAGGTATTTGTGGGTGAAAAGGTCCTATTTGAAGGGGGAATCCTGGTATTTCTTGGCGAAGATGTGATCTATTTGTGAGAAATGTGGCATTTCTGGAAGGAACTGTCCTATTTTGGGGATAAAAGAGGTATTTGTGGTTGAAAAGGTCCTATTTGAAGGGGGAAAGCTGGTATTTCTTGGAGAAGATGTGATATATTTGGGAGAAATCTTGCATTTCTGGCAGAAAATGTCCTCTTCTGGGGATAAAAGAGGTATTTGTGGGTGAAAAGGTCCTATTTGAAGGGGGAAACCTGGTACTTCTAGGAGAAGATGAGATCTATTTGGGAGAAATGTGGCATTTCTGGAAGAAACTGTCCTATTTTGGGGATAAAAGAGGTATTTGTGGGTGAAAAGGTCCTATTTGAAGGGGGAAACCTGGTATTTCTTGGAGAAGATGTGATATATTTGGGAGAAATGTGGCATTTCTGGAACGAAATGTACTATTTTGGGTATAAAAGAGGTATTTCGGGGAGAAAAGGTCCTATTTGAAGGGGGAAAGCTGGTATTTCTTGGAGAAGATGTGATCTATTTGGGAGAAATGTGGCATTTCTGGAAGAAACTGTCCTATTTTGGGGATCAAACAGGTATTTGTGGGTGAAAAGGTCCTATTTGAAGGGGGAAACCTGGTATTCCCTGGAGAAGATGTGATATATTTGGGAGAAATGTGGCCTTTCTGGAAGAAACTGTCCTCTTTTGGGGATAAAGCAGGTATTTGTGGGTGAAAAGGTCCTATTTGAAGGGGGAAAGCTGGTATTTCTTGGAGAAGATGTGATATATTTGGGAGAAATGTGGCATGTCTGGAAGAAACTGTCCTATTTTGGGGATAAAAGAGTTACTTGTGGGTGAAAAGGTCCTATTTGAAGGGGGAAAGCTGGTATTTCTTGGAGAAGATGTGATATATTTGGGAGAAATGTGGCCTTTCTGGAAGAAAATGTCCTATCTTTGGGGGAGAAGGCTGGTATTTGTGGGAGAAATGTCCTGTTTCAGGAGGAATCCTGGTATTTCTTGGAGTTGTGATATGTTTGGGAGTAATGTGGCATGTCTGGAAGAAACTGTCCTATTTTGGGGATAAAAGAGGTATTTGTGGGTGAAAAGGTCCTATTTGAAGGGGGAAAGCTGGTATTTCTTGGAGAAGATGTGATCTATTTGGGAGAAATGTGGCATTTCTGGAAGAAACTGTCCTATTTTGGGGATAAAAGAGGTATTTGTGGGTGAAAAGGTCCTATTTGAAGGGGGAAAGCTGGTATTCCCTGGAGAAGATGTGATATATTTGGGAGAAATGTGGCCTTTCTGGCAGAAACAGTCCTATTTTGGGGATCAAACAGGTATTTGTGGGTGAAAAGGTCCTATTTGAAGGGGGATAGCTGGTATTTCTTGGAGAAGATGTGATCTATTTGGGAGAAATGTGGCATTTCTGGAAGAAAATGTCCTATTTTGGGGATAAAGGAGGTATTTGTGGGTGACAAGGTCCTATTTGAAGCGGGAAACCTGGTGTTTCTTGGAGAAGATGTGGTATATTTGGGAGAAATGTGGCATTTCTGGAAGAAACTGTCCTCTTTTGGGGACAAAGCAGGTATTTGTGGGTGAAAAGGTCCTATTTGAAGGGGGAACCCTGGTATTTCTTGGAGAAGATGTGATATATTTGGGAGAAATGTGGCATTTCTGCAAGAAAATGTCCAATTTTGGGGATAAAGCAGGTATTTGTGGGTGAAAAGGTCCTATTTGAAGGGGGAAAGCTGGTATTTCTTGGAGAAGATGTGATCTATTTGGGAGAAATGTGGCATTTCTGGAAGAAACTGTCCTATTTTGGGGATAAAAGAGGTATTTGTGGGTGAAAAGGTCCTATTTGAAGGGGGAAACGTGGTATTTCTTGGAGAAGATGTGATCTATTTGTGAGAAATGTGGCATTTCTGGAAGAAACTGTCCTCTTTTGGGGATAAAAGAGGTATTTGTGGGTGAAAAGGTCCTATTTTAAGGGGGAAACCTGGTATTTCTTGGAGAATATGTGATATATTTGGGAGAAATCTTGCATTTCTGGCAGAAAATGTCCTCTTCTGGGGATAAAAGAGGTATTTGTGGGTGAAAAGGTCCTATTTGAAGGGGGAAACCTGGTACTTCTAGGAGAAGATGAGATCTATTTGGGAGAAATGTGGCATTTCTGGAAGAAACTGTCCTCTTTTGGGGATAAAAGAGGTATTTGTGGGTGAAAAGGTCCTATTTGAAGGGGGAAACCTGGTATTTCTTGGAGAAGATGTGATATATTTGGGAGAAATGTGGCATTTCTGGAACGAAATGTCCTATTTTGGGTATAAAAGAGGTATTTGTGGGAGAAAAGGTCCTATTTGAAGGGGGAAAGCTGGTATTTCTTGGAGAAGATGTGATCTATTTGGGAGAAATGTGGCATTTCTGGAAGAAACTGTCCTATTTTGGGGATCAAACAGGTATTTGTGGGTGAAAAGGTCCTATTTCAAGGGGGAAACCTGGTATTCCCTGGAGAAGATGTGATATATTTGGGAGAAATGTGGTATTTCTGGAAGAAACTGTCCTCTTTTGGGGATAAAAGAGGTATTTGTGGGTGAAAAGGTCCTATTTGAAGGGGGAAAGCTGGTATTTCTTGGAGCAGATGTGATATATTTGAGAGAAATGTGGCATGTCTGGAAGAAACTGTCCTATTTTGGGGATAAAATAGTTACTTGTGGGTTAAAAGGTCCTATTTGAAGGGGGAAACGTGGTATTTCTTGGAGAAGATGTGATATATTTGGGAGAAATGTGGCATTTCTGGAAGAAAATGTCCTATTTTGGGGATTACAGAGGTATTTGTGGGTGATAAGTTCCTATTTGAAGGGGGAAACGTGGTATTTCATGGAGAAGATGTGATTTATTTGGGAGAAATGTGGCATGTCTGGAAGAAAATGTCCTATTTTGGGGATAAAAGAGGTATTTGTGGGAGAAAAGGTCCTATTTCAAGGAGGAACCCTGGTATTTCTTGGAGAAGATGTGATATATTTGGGAGAAATGTGGCATGTCTGGAAGAAAATGTCCTATCTTTGGGGGAGAAGGCTGGTATTTGTGGGAGAAATGTCCTATTTCAGGAGGAATCCTGGTATTTCTTGGAGATGTGATATGTTTGGGAGTAATGTGGCATTTCCGGAAGAAAGTGTCCTATTTTGGGGATAAAAGAGGTATTTGTGGGTGAAAAGGTCCTATTTGAAGGGGGAAACGTGGTATTTCTTGGAGAAGATGTGATATATTTGGGAGAAATCTGGCATTCCTGGAAGAAAGTGCCCTCTTTTGGGGATAAAAGAGGTATTTGTGGGTGAAAAGGTCCTATTTGAAGGGGGAAAGCTGGTATTACTTGGAGAAGATGTGATATATTTGGGAGAAATGTGGCATGTCTGGAAGAAAATGTCCTATTTTGGGGATAAAAGAGGTATTTGTGGGAGAAAAGGTCCTATTTCAAGGAGGAACCCTGGTATTTCTTGGAGAAGATGTGATCTATTTGGGAGAAATCTGGCCTTTCTGCAGAAAATGTCCTATCTTTGGGGGAGAAGGCTGGTATTTGTGGGAGAAATGTCCTATTTCAGGAGGAATCCTGGTATTTCTTGGAGATGTGATATGTTTGGGAGTAATGTGGAATGTCTGGAGGAAACTGTCCTCTTTTGGGGATAAAAGAGGTATTTGTGGGTGAAAAGGTCCTATTTGAAGGGGGAAACGTGGTATTTCTTGGGGAAGATGTGATATATTTGGGAGAAATCTGGCATTCCTGGAAGAAAATGTCCTCTTTTGGGGATAAAGCAGGTATTTGTGGGTGAAAAGGTCCTATTTGAAGGGGGAAAGCTGGTATTACTTGGAGAAGATGTGATATATTTGGGAGAAATGTGGCATGTCTGGAGGAAAATGTCCAATTTTGGGGATAAAAGAGGTATTTGTGGTTGAAAAGGTCCTATTTGAAGGGGGAAACGTGTTATTTCTTGGAGAAGATGTGATATATTTGGGAGAAATCTGGCATTTCTGGAAGAAAATGTCCAATCTGGGGGCAGAAGGCTGGTATTTGTGGGTGAAAAGGTCCTATTTGAAGGGGGAAATCTGGTATTTCTTGGAGAAGATGTGATATATTTGGGAGAAATGTGGCATTTCTGGAAGAAAATGTTCTATTTTGGGGATAAAACAGGTATTTGTGGGTGAAAAGGTCCTATTTCAAGGTTGAAACCTGGTATTTCTTGGAGAAGATGTGATATATTTGGGAGAAATGTGGCATTTCTGGATGAAACTGTAATATTTTGGGGATAAAAGAGGTATTTGTGGGTGAAATGTCCTATTTCAGGAGGAATCCTGGTATTTCTTGGAGAAGATGTGATATATTTGGGAGAAATCTGGCATGTCTGGAAGAAAATGTCCTATTTTGGGGATAAAAGAGGCATTTGTGGGTGAAAAGGACGTATTTAAAGGGGGAACCCTGGTATTTCTTGGAGAAGATGTGATATATTTGGGAGAAATCTGACCTTTCAGGAAGAAAATGTCCTATTTTCGGGGGAGAAGGCTGGTATTTGTGGGAGAAATGTTCTATTTCAGGAGGAATCCTGGTATTTCTTGGAGATGTGATATGTTTGGGAGTAATGTGTCATATCTGGAAGAAAATGTCCTATATTGGGGTTAAAAGAGGTACTTGTGGGTGAAAAGGTCCTATTTGAAGGGGGAAAGCAGGTATTTCTTGGAGAAGATGTGATATATTTGGGAGAAATCGGGCATTTCTGGAAGAAACTGTCCTCTTTTGGGGATAAAGGAGGTACTTGTGGGTGAAAAGGTCCTATTTCAAGGGGGAAAGCTGGTATTTCTTTGTGTAGCTGTGATATATTTGGGAGAAATGTGGCATTTCTGGAAGAAAATGTCCTATTTTCGGGGGAGAAGGCTGGTATTTGTGGGAGAAAAGGTCCTATTTCAGGAGGAATCCTGGTATTTCTTGGAGATGTGATATGTTTGGGAGAAATCTGGCCTGTCTTTCAGAAAATGTCCTCTTTTGGGGATAAAAGAGGTATTTGTGGGTGAAAAGGTCCTATTTCCAGGGGGAACCCTGGTAGTTCTTGGAGAATATGTGATATATTTGGGTGAAATCTGGCATATCTGCAAGAAAATGTCCAAACTGGGGGCAGAAGGCTTGTATTTGTGGGTGAAAAGGTTCTATTTCAGGAGGAATCCTGGTATTTCTTGGAGAAGATGTGATATATTTGGGAGAAATGTGGCATTTCTGGAACGAAATGTCCTATTTTGGGTATAAAAGAGGTATTTGTGGGAGAAAAGGTCCTATTTGAAGGGGGAACCCTGGTATTTCTTGGAGAAGATGTGATCTATTTGGGAGAAATGTGGCATTTCTGGAAGAAACTGTCCTACTTTGGGAATAAAAGAGGTATTTGTGGGTGAAAGGATCCTATTTGAAGGGGGAACGCTGGCTTTTCTTGGAGAAGATGTGATATATTTGGGGGAAATCTGGCATTTCTTGAAGAAAATTTCCTATTTTGGGGATCAAACAGGTATTTGTGGGTGAAAAGGTCCTATTTCAAGGGAGAAAGCTGGTATTTCTTGGAGAAGATGTGATATATTTGGGAGAAATCTGGCCGTTCTGGAAGAAAAAGTACTATTTTTGGGGGAGAAGGCTGGTAGTTGTGGGAGAAAAGGTCCTATTTCAGGAGGAATCCTGGTATTTCTTGGAGATGTGATCTGTTTGGGAGAAATGTGGCATTTCTGGAAGAAACTGTCCTATTTTGGGGATAAAAGAGGTATTAGTGGGTGAAAAGGTCCTATTTGAAGGGGGAAAGCTGGTATTTCTTGGAGAAGATGTGATATATTTGGGAGAAATCTGGCAGTTCTGGATGGAAATGTCCTCTTTTGGGGATCAAACAGGTATTTCGGGGAGAAAAGGTCCTATTTTAAGGGGGAAAGCTGGTATTTCTTGGAGAAGATGTGATCTATTTGTGAGAAATGTGGCATTTCTGGAAGAAAATGTCCTCTTTTGGGGATAAAATAGGGATTTGTGGGTGAAAATGTCCTATTTGAAGGGGGAAACGTGGTATTTCTTGGAGAAGATGTGATCTATTTGGGAGAAATGTGGCATGTCTGGAAGAAAATGTCCTATTTGGGGGATAAAACAGGTATCTGTGGGTGAAAATGTCCTATTTGAAGGGGGAAACCTGGTATTTCTTGGAGAAGATGTGATACATTTGGGAGAAATCTGGCATTTCTTGAAGAAACTGTCCTATTTTGGGGATAAAAGAAGTGTTTGGGGGTGAAAAGGTCCTATTTCCAGGGGGTAACCTGGTATTTCTTGGAGAAGATGTGCTATATTTGGGAGAAATCTGGCATTTCTGGAAGAAAATGTCCAATCTGGGGGCAGAAGGCTGGTATTTGTGGGTGAAAAGGTCATATTTCAGGAGGAACCCTGGTATTTCTTGGAGAAGATGTGCTATATTTGGGTGAAATCTGGCATTTCTGGAAGAAAATGTCCAATCTGGGGGCAGAAGGCTGGTATTTGTGGGTGAAAAGGTCCTATTTCAGGAGGAATCCTGGTATTTCTTGGAAATGTGATCTGTTTGGGAGAAATGTGGCATTTCTGGAAGAAACTGTCCTATTTTGGGGATAAAGGAGGTATTTGTGGGTGAAAAGGTCCTATTTGAAGGGGGAAACCTGGTATTTCTTGGAGAAGATGTGATATATTTGGGAGAAATGTGGCATGTCTGGAAGAAACTGTCCAATCTGCGGGCAGTAGGCCGGTAATTGTGGGTGAAAAGGTCCTATTTGAAGGGGGAAACCTGGTATTTCTTGGAGAAGATGTGATCTATTTGGGAGAAATCTGGCAGTTCTGGAAGAAACTGTCCAATTTTGGGGATAAAAGAGGTATTTGTGGGTGAAAAGGTCCTATTTGAAGGTGGAACCCTGGTATTTCTTGGAGAAGATGTGATCTATTTGGGAGAAATGTGGCATTTCTGGAAGAAAATGTCCAATCTGGGGGAAGAAGTCTGGTATTTGTGGGTGAAAAGGTCCTATTTCAGGAGGAATCCTGGTATTTCTTGGAGAAGATTTGATATATTTGGGAGAAATCTGGCATGTCCAGATAAACCTGTCCTCTTTTGGGGATAAAAGAGGTATTTGTGGGTGATAAGGTCCTATTTGAAGGGGGAAAGGTGGTATTTCTTGGAGAAGATGTTCTATATTTGTGAGAAATCTGGCATTTCTGGAAGAAAATGTCCTATTTTCGGGGGAGAAGGCTTGTATTTGTGGGTGAAAAGGTCCTATTTGAAGGGGGAAACCTGGTATTTCTTGGAGAAGATGTGATACATTTGGGAGAAATCTGGCATTTCTTGAAGAAACTGTCCTATTTTGGGGATAAAAGAAGTGTTTGGGGGTGAAAAGGTCCTATTTCCAGGGGGTAACCTGGTATTTCTTGGAGAAGATGTGCTATATTTGGGAGAAATCTGGCATTTCTGGAAGAAAATGTCCAATCTGGGGGCAGAAGGCTGGTATTTGTGGGTGAAAAGGTCATATTTCAGGAGGAACCCTGGTATTTCTTGGAGAAGATGTGCTATATTTGGGTGAAATCTGGCATTTCTGGAAGAAAATGTCCAATCTGGGGGCAGAAGGCTGGTATTTGTGGGTGAAAAGGTCCTATTTCAGGAGGAATCCTGGTATTTCTTGGAGATGTGATCTGTTTGGGAGAAATGTGGCATTTCTGGAAGAAACTGTCCTATTTTGGGGATAAAGGAGGTATTTGTGGGTGAAAAGGTCCTATTTGAAGGGGGAAACCTGGTATTTCTTGGAGAAGATGTGATATATTTGGGAGAAATGTGGCATGTCTGGAAGAAACTGTCCAATCTGCGGGCAGTAGACCGGTAATTGTGGGTGAAAAGGTCCTATTTGAAGGGGGAAACCTGGTATTTCTTGGAGAAGATGTGATCTATTTGGGAGAAATGTGGCATTTCTGGAAGAAAATGTCCAATCTGGGGGAAGAAGTCTGGTATTTGTGGGTGAAAAGGTCCTATTTCAGGAGGAATCCTGGTATTTCTTGGAGAAGATTTGATATATTTGGGAGAAATCTGGCATGTCCAGATAAACCTGTCCTCTTTTGGGGATAAAAGAGGTATTTGTGGGTGATAAGGTCCTATTTGAAGGGGGAAAGGTGGTATTTCTTGGAGAAGATGTTCTATATTTGTGAGAAATCTGGCATTTCTGGAAGAAAATGTCCAATTTTCGGGGGAGAAGGCTTGTATTTGTGGGTGAAAAGGTCCTATTTGTGGAGGAATCCTGGTATTTCTTGGAGAAGCTGTGATCTATTTGGGAGAAATGTGGCATTTCTGGAAGAAACTGTCCTATTTTGGGGATAAAAGAGGTATTTGTGGGTGAAAAGGTCCTATTTGAAGGGGGAACCCTGGTATTTCTTGGAGAAGATGTGATATATTTGGGAGAAATCTGGCAGTTCTGGAAGAAAATGTCCTATTTTGGGGATCAAACAGGTATTTCGGGGAGAAAAGGTCCTATTTGAAGGGGGAAAGCTGGTATTTCTTGGAGAAGATGTGATATATTTGGGAGAAATCTGGCATATCTTGAAGAAAATGTCCTCTTTTAGGGATAAAAAAGGTATTTCTGGCTGATAAGGTCCTATTAGAAGGGGGAAATCTGGTAGTTCTTGGAGAAGATGTGATATATTTGGGAGTAATGTGGCATTTCTGGAAGAAAATGTCCTATTTTGGGGATAAAGGAGGTATTTGTGGGTGACAAGGTCCTATTTGAAGGGGGAAACCTGGTATTTCTTGGAGAAGATGTTTTATATTTGGGAGAAATGTGGCGTTTCTGGAAGAAACTGTCCTCTTTTGGGGACAAAGCAGGTATTTGTGGGTGAAAAGGTCCTATTTGAAGGGGGAACCCTGGTATTTCTTGGAGCAGATGTGATATATTTGGGAGAAATGTGGCATTTCTGCAAGAAAATGTCCAATTTTGGGGATAAAGCAGGTATTTGTGGGTGAAAAGGTCCTATTTGAAGGGGGAAAGCTGGTATTTCTTGGAGAAGATGTGATACATTTGGGAGAAATGTGGCATTTCTGGAAGAAACTGTCCTATTCTGGGGATATAACAGGTATTTGGGGGTGAAAAGGTCCTATTTGAAGGGGGAAACCTGGTATTTCTTGGAGAAGATGTGATCTATTTGTGAGAAATGTGGCATTTCTGGAAGGAACTGTCCTATTTGAGGGATAAAAGAGGTATTTGTGGGTGAAAAGGTCCTATTTGAAGGGGGAAACCTGGTATTTCTTGGAGAAGATGTGATATATTTGGGAGAAATCTTGCATTTCTGGCAGAAAATGTCCTCTTCTGGGGATAAAAGAGGTATTTGTGGGTGAAAAGGTCCTATTTGAAGGGGGAAAACTGGTACTTCTAGGAGAAGATGAGATCTATTTGGGAGAAATGTGGCATTTCTGGAAGAAACTGTCCTCTTTTGGGGATAAAAGAGGTATTTGTGGGTGATAAGTTCCTATTTGAAGGGGGAAACCTGGTATTTCTTGGAGAAGATGTGATATATTTGGGAGAAATGTGGCATTTCTGGAACGAAATGTCCTATTTTGGGTATAAAAGAGGTATTTCGGGGAGAAAAGGTCCTATTTGAAGGGGGAAACCTGGTATTTCTTGGAGAAGATGTGATCTATTTGGGAGAAATGTGGCATTTCTGGAAGAAACTGTCCTATTTTGGGGATCAAACAGGTATTTGTGGGTGAAAAGGTCCTATTTCAAGGGGGAAACCTGGTATTCCCTGGAGAAGATGTGATATATTTGGGAGAAATGTGGTATTTCTGGAAGAAACTGTCCTCTTTTGGGGATAAAAAGGTATTTGTGGGTGAAAAGGTCCTATTTGAAGGGGGAAAGCTGGTATTTCTTGGAGAAGATGTGATATATTTGGGAGAAATGTGGCATGTCTGGAAGAAACTGTCCTATTTTGGGGATAAAAGAGTTACTTGTGGGTGAAAAGGTCCTATTTGAAGGGGGAAAGCTGGTATTTCTTGGAGAAGATGTGATATATTTGGGAGAAATGTGGCCTTTCTGGAAGAAAATGTCCTATCTTTGGGGGAGAAGGCTGGTATTTGTGGGAGAAATGTCCTATTTCAGGAGGAATCCTGGTATTTCTTGGAGATGTGATATGTTTGGGAGTAATGTGGCATGTCTGGAAGAAACTGTCCTATTTTGGGGATAAAAGAGGTATTTGTGGGTGAAAAGGTCCTATTTGAAGGGGGAAAGCTGGTATTTCTTGGAGAAGATGTGATCTATTTGGGAGAAATGTGGCATTTCTGGAAGAAACTGTCCTATTTTGGGGATAAAAGAGGTATTTGTGGGTGAAAAGGTCCTATTTGAAGGGGGAAAGCTGGTATTTCTTGGAGAAGATGTGATATATTTGGGAGATATCTGGCATGTCCGGATGAACCTGTCCTATTTTGGGGATAAAAGAGGTAGTTGTGGGTGATAAGGTCCTATTTGAAGGGGGATAGCTGGTATTTCTTGGAGAAGATGTGATCTATTTGGGAGAAATGTGGCATTTCTGGAAGAAACTGTCCTATTTTGGGGATAAAGGAGGTATTTGTGGGTGAAAAGGTCCTATTTGAAGGGGGAAACCTGGTATTTCTTGGAGAAGATGTGATATATTTGGGAGAAATGTGGCATGTCTGGAAGAAACTGTCCAATCTGCGGGCAGTAGGCCGGTAATTGTGGGTGAAAAGGTCCTATTTGAAGGGGGAAACCTGGTATTTCTTGGAGAAGATGTGATCTATTTGGGAGAAATCTGGCAGTTCTGGAAGAAACTGTCCAATTTTGGGGATAAAAGAGGTATTTGTGGGTGAAAAGGTCCTATTTGAAGGTGGAACCCTGGTATTTCTTGGAGAAGATGTGATCTATTTGGGAGAAATGTGGCATTTCTGGAAGAAAATGTCCAATCTGGGGGAAGAAGTCTGGTATTTGTGGGTGAAAAGGTCCTATTTCAGGAGGAATCCTGGTATTTCTTGGAGAAGATTTGATATATTTGGGAGAAATCTGGCATGTCCAGATAAACCTGTCCTCTTTTGGGGATAAAAGAGGTATTTGTGGGTGATAAGGTCCTATTTGAAGGGGGAAAGGTGGTATTTCTTGGAGAAGATGTTCTATATTTGTGAGAAATCTGGCATTTCTGGAAGAAAATGTCCTATTTTCGGGGGAGAAGGCTTGTATTTGTGGGTGAAAAGGTCCTATTTGAAGGGGGAAACCTGGTATTTCTTGGAGAAGATGTGATACATTTGGGAGAAATCTGGCATTTCTTGAAGAAACTGTCCTATTTTGGGGATAAAAGAAGTGTTTGGGGGTGAAAAGGTCCTATTTCCAGGGGGTAACCTGGTATTTCTTGGAGAAGATGTGCTATATTTGGGAGAAATCTGGCATTTCTGGAAGAAAATGTCCAATCTGGGGGCAGAAGGCTGGTATTTGTGGGTGAAAAGGTCATATTTCAGGAGGAACCCTGGTATTTCTTGGAGAAGATGTGCTATATTTGGGTGAAATCTGGCATTTCTGGAAGAAAATGTCCAATCTGGGGGCAGAAGGCTGGTATTTGTGGGTGAAAAGGTCCTATTTCAGGAGGAATCCTGGTATTTCTTGGAGATGTGATCTGTTTGGGAGAAATGTGGCATTTCTGGAAGAAACTGTCCTATTTTGGGGATAAAGGAGGTATTTGTGGGTGAAAAGGTCCTATTTGAAGGGGGAAACCTGGTATTTCTTGGAGAAGATGTGATATATTTGGGAGAAATGTGGCATGTCTGGAAGAAACTGTCCAATCTGCGGGCAGTAGACCGGTAATTGTGGGTGAAAAGGTCCTATTTGAAGGGGGAAACCTGGTATTTCTTGGAGAAGATGTGATCTATTTGGGAGAAATGTGGCATTTCTGGAAGAAAATGTCCAATCTGGGGGAAGAAGTCTGGTATTTGTGGGTGAAAAGGTCCTATTTCAGGAGGAATCCTGGTATTTCTTGGAGAAGATTTGATATATTTGGGAGAAATCTGGCATGTCCAGATAAACCTGTCCTCTTTTGGGGATAAAAGAGGTATTTGTGGGTGATAAGGTCCTATTTGAAGGGGGAAAGGTGGTATTTCTTGGAGAAGATGTTCTATATTTGTGAGAAATCTGGCATTTCTGGAAGAAAATGTCCAATTTTCGGGGGAGAAGGCTTGTATTTGTGGGTGAAAAGGTCCTATTTGTGGAGGAATCCTGGTATTTCTTGGAGAAGCTGTGATCTATTTGGGAGAAATGTGGCATTTCTGGAAGAAACTGTCCTATTTTGGGGATAAAAGAGGTATTTGTGGGTGAAAAGGTCCTATTTGAAGGGGGAACCCTGGTATTTCTTGGAGAAGATGTGATATATTTGGGAGAAATCTGGCAGTTCTGGAAGAAAATGTCCTATTTTGGGGATCAAACAGGTATTTCGGGGAGAAAAGGTCCTATTTGAAGGGGGAAAGCTGGTATTTCTTGGAGAAGATGTGATATATTTGGGAGAAATCTGGCATATCTTGAAGAAAATGTCCTCTTTTAGGGATAAAAAAGGTATTTCTGGCTGATAAGGTCCTATTAGAAGGGGGAAATCTGGTAGTTCTTGGAGAAGATGTGATATATTTGGGAGTAATGTGGCATTTCTGGAAGAAAATGTCCTATTTTGGGGATAAAGGAGGTATTTGTGGGTGACAAGGTCCTATTTGAAGGGGGAAACCTGGTATTTCTTGGAGAAGATGTTTTATATTTGGGAGAAATGTGGCGTTTCTGGAAGAAACTGTCCTCTTTTGGGGACAAAGCAGGTATTTGTGGGTGAAAAGGTCCTATTTGAAGGGGGAACCCTGGTATTTCTTGGAGCAGATGTGATATATTTGGGAGAAATGTGGCATTTCTGCAAGAAAATGTCCAATTTTGGGGATAAAGCAGGTATTTGTGGGTGAAAAGGTCCTATTTGAAGGGGGAAAGCTGGTATTTCTTGGAGAAGATGTGATACATTTGGGAGAAATGTGGCATTTCTGGAAGAAACTGTCCTATTCTGGGGATATAACAGGTATTTGGGGGTGAAAAGGTCCTATTTGAAGGGGGAAACCTGGTATTTCTTGGAGAAGATGTGATCTATTTGTGAGAAATGTGGCATTTCTGGAAGGAACTGTCCTATTTGAGGGATAAAAGAGGTATTTGTGGGTGAAAAGGTCCTATTTGAAGGGGGAAACCTGGTATTTCTTGGAGAAGATGTGATATATTTGGGAGAAATCTTGCATTTCTGGCAGAAAATGTCCTCTTCTGGGGATAAAAGAGGTATTTGTGGGTGAAAAGGTCCTATTTGAAGGGGGAAAACTGGTACTTCTAGGAGAAGATGAGATCTATTTGGGAGAAATGTGGCATTTCTGGAAGAAACTGTCCTCTTTTGGGGATAAAAGAGGTATTTGTGGGTGATAAGTTCCTATTTGAAGGGGGAAACCTGGTATTTCTTGGAGAAGATGTGATATATTTGGGAGAAATGTGGCATTTCTGGAACGAAATGTCCTATTTTGGGTATAAAAGAGGTATTTCGGGGAGAAAAGGTCCTATTTGAAGGGGGAAACCTGGTATTTCTTGGAGAAGATGTGATCTATTTGGGAGAAATGTGGCATTTCTTGGAGAAACTGTCCTATTTTGGGGATCAAACAGGTATTTGTGGGTGAAAAGGTCCTATTTCAAGGGGGAAACCTGGTATTCCCTGGAGAAGATGTGATATATTTGGGAGAAATGTGGTATTTCTGGAAGAAACTGTCCTCTTTTGGGGATAAAAAGGTATTTGTGGGTGAAAAGGTCCTATTTGAAGGGGGAAAGCTGGTATTTCTTGGAGAAGATGTGATATATTTGGGAGAAATGTGGCATGTCTGGAAGAAACTGTCCTATTTTGGGGATAAAAGAGTTACTTGTGGGTGAAAAGGTCCTATTTGAAGGGGGAAAGCTGGTATTTCTTGGAGAAGATGTGATATATTTGGGAGAAATGTGGCCTTTCTGGAAGAAAATGTCCTATCTTTGGGGGAGAAGGCTGGTATTTGTGGGAGAAATGTCCTATTTCAGGAGGAATCCTGGTATTTCTTGGAGATGTGATATGTTTGGGAGTAATGTGGCATGTCTGGAAGAAACTGTCCTATTTTGGGGATAAAAGAGGTATTTGTGGGTGAAAAGGTCCTATTTGAAGGGGGAAAGCTGGTATTTCTTGGAGAAGATGTGATCTATTTGGGAGAAATGTGGCATTTCTGGAAGAAACTGTCCTATTTTGGGGATAAAAGAGGTATTTGTGGGTGAAAAGGTCCTATTTGAAGGGGGAAAGCTGGTATTTCTTGGAGAAGATGTGATATATTTGGGAGATATCTGGCATGTCCGGATGAACCTGTCCTATTTTGGGGATAAAAGAGGTAGTTGTGGGTGATAAGGTCCTATTTGAAGGGGGATAGCTGGTATTTCTTGGAGAAGATGTGATCTATTTGGGAGAAATGTGGCATTTCTGGAAGAAAATGTCCTATTTTGGGGATAAAGGAGGTATTTGTGGGTGACAAGGTCCTATTTGAAGCGGGAAACCTGGTATTTCTTGGAGAAGATGTGGTATATTTGGGAGAAATGTGGCATTTCTGGAAGAAACTGTCCTCTTTTGGGGACAAAGCAGGTATTTGTGGGTGAAAAGGTCCTATTTGAAGGGGGAAAGCTGGTATTTCTTGGAGAAGATGTGATATATTTGGGAGAAATGTGGCATTTCTGCAAGAAAATGTCCAATTTTGGGGATAAAGCAGGTATTTGTGGGTGAAAAGGTCCTATTTGAAGGGGGAAAGCTGGTATTTCTTGGAGAAGATGTGATACATTTGGGAGAAATGTGGCATTTCTGGAAGAAACTGTCCTATTCTGGGGATAAAACAGGTATTTGTGGGTGAAAAGGTCCTATTTGAAGGGGGAAACGTGGTATTTCTTGGAGAAGATGTGATATATTTGGGAGAAATGTGGCCTTTCTGGAAGAAAATGTCATATTTTGGGGATTAAAGAGGTATTTGTGGGTGATAAGTTCCTATTTGAAGGGGGAAACCTGGTATTTCTTGGAGAAGATGTGATTTATTTGGGAGAAATGTGGCATGTCTGGAATAAAATGTCCTATTTTGGGGATTAAAGAGGTATTTGTGGGAGAAAAGGTCCTATTTCAAGGAGGAACCCTGGTATTTGTTGGAGAAGATGTGATATATTTGGGAGAAATGTGGCCTTTCTGGAAGAAAATGTCCTATCTTTGGGGGAGAAGGCTGGTATTTGTGGGAGAAATGTCCTATTTCAGGAGGAATCCTGGTATTTCTTGGAGATGTGATATGTTTGGGAGTAATGTGGCATTTCCGGAAGAAAGTGTCCTATTTTGGGGATAAAAGAGGTATTTGTGGGTGAAAAGGTCCTATTTGAAGGGGGAAAGCTGGTATTACTTGGAGAAGATGTGATATATTTGGGAGAAATGTGGCATTTCTGGAAGAAAATGTCCTATTTTGGGGATAAAAGAGGTATTTGTGGGAGAAAAGGTCCTATTTCAAGGAGGAACCCTGGTATTTCTCGGAGAAGATGTGATATATTTGGGAGAAATGTGGCCTTTCTGGCAGAAAATGTCCTATCTTTGGGGGAGAAGGCTGGTATTTGTGGGAGAAATGTCCTATTTCAGGAGGAATCCTGGTATTTCTTGGAGATGTGATATGTTTGGGAGTAATGTGGAATGTCTGGAGGAAACTGTCCTCTTTTGGGGATAAAAGAGGTATTTGTGGGTGAAAAGTTCCTATTTGAAGGGGTAAACGTGGTATTTCTTGGGGAAGATGTGATATATTTTGGAGAAATGTGGCATTCCTGGAAGAAAATGTCCAATCTGGGGGCAGAAGGCTGGTATTTGTGGGTGAAAAGGTCCTATTTGAAGGGGGAAATCTGGTATTTCTTGGAGAAGATGTGATATATTTGGGAGAAATGTGGCATTTCTGGAAGAAAATGTTCTATTTTGGGGATAAAAGAGGTATTTGTGGGTGAAAAGGTCCTATTTCAAGGTTGAAACCTGGTATTTCTTGGAGAAGATGTGATATATTTGGGAGAAATGTGGCATTTCTGGATGAAACTGTAATATTTTGGGGATAAAAGAGGTATTTGTGGGTGAAATGTCCTATTTCAGGAGGAATCCTGGTATTTCTTGGAGACGATGTGATATATTTGGGAGAAATCTGGCATGTCTGGAAGAAAATGTCCTATTTTGGGGATAAAAGAGGCATTTGTGGGTGAAAAGGACGTATTTAAAGGGGGAACCCTGGTATTTCTTGGAGAAGATGTGATATATTTGGGAGAAATCTGACCTTTCAGGAAGAAAATGTCCTATTTTCGGGGGAGAAGGCTGGTATTTGTGGGAGAAATGTTCTATTTCAGGAGGAATCCTGGTATTTCTTGGAGATGTGATATGTTTGGGAGTAATGTGTCATATCTGGAAGAAAATGTCCTATATTGGGGTTAAAAGAGGTACTTGTGGGTGAAAAGGTCCTATTTGAAGGGGGAAAGCAGGTATTTCTTGGAGAAGATGTGATATATTTGGGAGAAATCGGGCATTTCTGGAAGCAACTGTCCTTTTTTGGGGATAAAGGAGGTACTTGTGGGTGAAAAGGTCCTATTTCAAGGGGGAAAGCTGGTATTTCTTTGTGTAGCTGTGATCTATTTGGGAGAAATGTGGCATTTCTGGAAGAAAATGTCCTATTTTCGGGGGAGAAGGCTGGTATTTGTGGGAGAAAAGGTCCTATTTCAGGAGGAATCCTGGTATTTCTTGGAGATGTGATATGTTTGGGAGAAATCTGGCCTGTCTTTCAGAAAATGTCCTCTTTTGGGGATAAAAGAGGTATTTGTGGGAGAAAAGGTCCTATTTCCAGGGGGAAATCTGGTAGTTCTTGGAGAATATGTGATATATTTGGGTGAAATCTGGCATATCTGCAAGAAAATGTCCAAACTGGGGGGAGAAGGCTTGTATTTGTGGGTGAAAAGGTCCTATTTCAGGAGGAATCCTGGTATTTCTTGGAGAAGATGTGATCTGTTTGGGAGAAATGTGGCATTTCTGGAAGAAAATGTCCTCTTTTGGGGATAAAACAGGTATTTGTGGGTGAAAAGGTCCTATTTGAAGGGGGAAAGCTGGTATTTCTTGGAGAAGATGTGATCTATTTGGGAGAAATGTGGCATTTCTGGAAGAAACTGTCCTATTTTGGGGATAAAGAGGTATTTGTGGGTGAAAAGGTCCTATTTGAAGGGGGAAAGCTGGTATTTCTTGGAGAAGATGTGATATATTTGGGAGAAATGTGGCATTTCTGGAAGAAACTGTCCTACTTTGGGAATAAAAGAGGTATTTGTGGGTGAAAGGATCCTATTTGAAGGGGGAACGCTGGCTTTTCTTGGAGAAGATGTGATATATTTGGGGGAAATCTGGCATTTCTTGAAGAAAATTTCCTATTTTGGGGATCAAACAGGTTTTTCTGTGTGAAAAGGTCCTATTTCAAGGGAGAAAGCTGGTATTTCTTGGAGAAGATGTGATATATTTGGGAGAAATCTGGCCGTTCTGGAAGAAAAAGTACTATTTTTGGGGGAGAAGTCTGGTAGTTGTGGGAGAAAAGGTCTTATTTCAGGAGGAATCCTGTTATTTCTTGGAGATGTGATCTGTTTGGGAGAAATGTGGCATTTCTGGAAGAAACTGTCCTATTTTGGGGATAAAAGAGGTATTAGTGGGTGAAAAGGTCCTATTTGAAGGGGGAAAGCTGGTATTTCCTGGAGAAGATGTGATATATTTGGGAGAAATCTGGCAGTTCTGGATGGAAATGTCCTCTTTTGGGGATCAAACAGGTATTTCGTGGAGAAAAGGTCCTATTTGAAGGGGGAAAGCTGGTATTTCTTGGAGAAGATGTGATATATTTGGGAGAAATGTGGCATTTCTGGAAGAAACTGTCCTATTTTGGGGATAAAGAGGTATTTGTGGGAGAAATGTCCTATTTGAAGGGGGAAAGCTGGTATTTCTTGGAGAAGATGTGATATATTTGGGAGAAATGTGGCATTTCTGGAAGAAACTGTCCTACTTTGGGAATAAAAGAGGTATTTGTGGGTGAAAGGATCCTATTTGAAGGGGGAACGCTGGCTTTTCTTGGAGAAGATGTGATATATTTGGGGGAAATCTGGCATTTCTTGAAGAAAATTTCCTATTTTGGGGATCAAACAGGTTTTTGTGCGTGAAAAGGTCCTATTTCAAGGGAGAAACCTGGTATTTCTTGGAGAAGATGTGATATATTTGGGAGAAATCTGGCCGTTCTGGAAGAATAAGTACTATTTTTGGGGGAGAAGTCTGGTAGTTGTGGGAGAAAAGGTCTTATTTCAGGAGGAATCCTGGTATTTCTTGGAGATGTGATCTGTTTGGGAGAAATGTGGCATTTCTGGAAGAAACTGTCCTATTTTGGGGATAAAAGAGGTATTAGTGGGTGAAAAGGTCCTATTTGAAGGGGGAAAGCTGGTATTTCCTGGAGAAGATGTGATATATTTGGGAGAAATCTGGCAGTTCTGGATGGAAATGTCCTCTTTTGGGGATCAAACAGGTATTTCGTGGAGAAAAGGTCCTATTTGAAGGGGGAAAGCTGGTATTTCTTGGAGAAGATGTGATATATTTGGGAGAAATGTGGCATTTCTGGAAGAAAATGTCCTCTTTGGGGGATAAAAGAGGTATTTGTGGGTGAAAATGTCCTATTTGAAGGGGGAAACGTGGTATTTCTTGGAGAAGATGTGATCTATTTGGGAGAAATGTGGCATGTCTGGAAGAAAATGTCCTATTTTGGGGATAAAACAGGTATCTGTGGGTGAAAATGTCCTATTCCGAGGGGGAAACCTGGTATTTCTTGGAGAAGATGTGATACATTTGGGAGAAATCTGGCATTTCTGGAAGAAACTGTCCTATTTTGGGGATAAAAGAAGTGTTTGGGGGTGAAAAGGTCCTATTTGAAGGGGGAAAGCTGGTATTTCTTGGAGAAGATGTGATATATTTGGGAGAAATCTGGCATTTCTGGAAGAAAATGCCCAATCTGGGGGCAGAAGGCTGGTATTTGTGGGTGAAAAGGTCATATTTCAGGAGGAACCCTGGTATTTCTTGGAGAAGATGTGCTATATTTGGGTGAAATCTGGCATTTCTGGAAGAAAATGTCCAATCTGGGGGCAGAAGGCTGGTATTTGTGGGTGAAAAGGTCCTATTTCAGGAGGAATCCTGGTATTTCTTGGAGATGTGATCTGTTTGGGAGAAATGTGGCATTTCTGGAAGAAACTGTCCTATTTTGGGGATAAAGGAGGTATTTGTGGGTGAAAAGGTCCTATTTGAAGGGGGAAACCTGGTATTTCGTGGAGAAGATGTGATATATTTGGGAGAAATCTGGCATGTCTGGAAGAAACTGTCCAATCTGCGGGCAGTAGACCGGTAATTGTGGGTGAAAAGGTCCTATTTGAAGGGGGAAACGTGGTATTTCTTGGAGAAGATGTGATCTATTTGGGAGAAATCTGGCAGTTCTGGAAGAAACTGTCCAATTTTGGGGATAAAAGAGGTATTTGTGGGTGAAAAGGTCCTATTTGAAGGTGGAACCCTGGTATTTCTTGGAGAAGATGTGATCTATTTGGGAGAAATGTGGCATTTCTGGAAGAAAATGTCCAATCTGGGGGAAGAAGTCTGGTGTTTGTGGGTGAAAAGGTCCTATTTCAGGAGGAATCCTGGTATTTCTTGGAGAAGATTTGATATATTTGGGAGAAATCTGGCATGTCCAGATAAACCTGTCCTATTTTGGGGATAAAAGAGGTATTTGTGGGTGATAAGGTCCTATTTGAAGGGGGAAAGGTGGTAGTTCTTGGAGAAGATGTTCTATATTTGTGAGAAATCTGGCATTTCTGGAAGAAAATGTCCTATTTTCGGGGGAGAAGGCTTGTATTTGTGGGTGAAAAGGTCCTATTTCAGGAGGAATCCTGGTATTTCTTGGAGAAGCTGTGATCTATTTGGGAGAAATGTGGCATTTCTGGAAGAAACTGTCCTATTTTGGGGATAAAAGAGGTATTAGTGGGTGAAAAGGTCCTATTTGAAGGGGGAACCCTGGTATTTCTTGGAGAAGATGTGATATATTTGGGAGAAATCTGGCAGTTCTGGAAGAAAATGTCCTATTTTGGGGATCAAACAGGTATTTCGGGGAGAAAAGGTCCTATTTGAAGGGGGAAAGCTGGTATTTCTTGGAGAAGATGTGATATATTTGGGAGAAATCTGGCATATCTTGAAGAAAATGTCCTCTTTTAGGGATAAAAAAGGTATTTCTTGCTGATAAGGTCCTATTAGAAGGGGGAAACCTGGTATTTCTTGGAGAAGATGTGGTATATTTGGGAGAAATGTGGCATTTCTGGAAGAAACTGTCCTCTTTTGGGGACAAAGCAGGTATTTGTGGGTGAAAAGGTCCTATTTGAAGGGGGAACCCTGGTATTTCTTGGAGCAGATGTGATATATTTGGGAGAAATGTGGCATTTCTGCAAGAAAATGTCCAATTTTGGGGATAAAGCAGGTATTTGTGGGTGAAAAGGTCCTATTTGAAGGGGGAAAGCTGGTATTTCTTGGAGAAGATGTGATACATTTGGGAGAAATGTGGCATTTCTGGAAGAAACTGTCCTATTTTGGAGATAAAAGAGGTATTTGTGGGTGAAAAGGTCCTATTTGAAGGGGGAAACCTGGTATTTCTTGGAGAAGATGTGATCTATTTGTGAGAAATGTGGCATTTCTGGAAGGAACAGTCCTGTTTTGGGGATAAAAGAGGTATTTGTGGTTGAAAAGGTCCTATTTGAAGGGGGAAACCTGGTATTTCTTGGAGAAGATGTGATATATTTGGGAGAAATCTTGCATTTCTGGCAGAAAATGTCCTCTTCTGGGGATAAAAGAGGTATTTGTGGGTGAAAAGGTCCTATTTGAAGGGGGAAAACTGGTACTTCTAGGAGAAGATGAGATCTATTTGGGAGAAATGTGGCATTTCTGGAAGAAACTGTCCTCTTTTGGGGATAAAAGAGGTATTTGTGGGTGAAAAGGTCCTATTTGAAGGGGGAAACCTGGTATTTCTTGGAGAAGATGTGATATATTTGGGAGAAATGTGGCATTTCTGGAACGAAATGTCCTATTTTGGGTATAAAAGAGGTATTTGTGGGAGAAAAGGTCCTATTTGAAGGTGGAAAGCTGGTATTTCTTGGAGAAGATGTGATCTATTTGGGAGAAATGTGGCATTTCTGGAAGAAAATGCCCGCTTTTGGGGATCAAACAGGTATTTGTGGGTGAAAAGGTCCTATTTCAAGGGGGAAACCTGGTATTCCCTGGAGAAGATGTGATATATTTGGGAGAAATGTAGTATTTCTGGAAGAAACTGTCCTCTTTTGGGTATAAAAGAGGTATTTGTGGGTGAAAAGGTCCTATTTGAAGGGGGAAAGCTGGTATTTCTTGGAGCAGATGTGATATATTTGGGAGAAATGTGGCATGTCTGGAAGAAACTGTCCTATTTTGGGGATAAAAGAGTTACTTGTGGGTGAAAAGGTCCTATTTGAAGGGGGAAAGCTGGTATTTCTTGGTGAAGATGTGATATATTTGGGAGAAATGTGGCATGTCTGGAAGAAAATGTCCTATCTTTGGGGGAGAAGGCTGGTATTTGTGGGAGAAATGTCCTATTTCAGGAGGAATCCTGGTATTTCTTGGAGATGTGATATGTTTGGGAGTAATGTGGCATGTCTGGAAGAAACTGTCCTATTTTGGGGATAAAACAGGTATTTGTGGGTGAAAAGGTCCTATTTGAAGGGGGAAAGCTGGTATTTCTTGGAGAAGATGTGATATATTTGGGAGAAATGTGGCATTTCTGGAAGAAACTGTCCTATTTTGGGGATAAAAGAGGTATTTGTGGGTGAAAAGGTCCTATTTGAAGGGGGAAAGCTGGTATTTCTTGGAGAAGATGTGATATATTTGGGAGATATCTGGCATGTCCGGATGAACCTGTCCTATTTTGGGGATAAAAGAGGTAGTTGTGGGTGATAAGGTCCTATTTGAAGGGGGAACCCTGGTATTTCTTGTAGAAGATGTGATCTATTTGGGAGAAATGTGGCATTTCTGGAAGAAAATGTCCTATTTTGGGGATAAAGGAGGTATTTGTGGGTGACAAGGTCCTATTTGAAGCGGGAAACCTGGTATTTCTTGGAGAAGATGTGGTATATTTGGGAGAAATGTGGCATTTCTGGAAGAAACTGTCCTCTTTTGGGGACAAAGCAGGTATTTGTGGGTGAAAAGGTCCTATTTGAAGGAGGAACCCTGGTATTTCTTGGAGAAGATGTGATATATTTGGGAGAAATGTGGCCTTTCTGGAAGAAAATGTCCTATCTTTGGGGGAGAAGGCTGGTATTTGTGGGAGAAATGTCCTATTTCAGGAGGAATCCTGGTATTTCTTGGAGATGTGATATGTTTGGGGGTAATGTGGCATTTCTGGATGAAACTGTCCTATTTTGGGGATAAAAGAGGTATTTGTGGGTGAAAAGGTCCTATTTGAAGGGGGAAAGCTGGTATTTCTTGTAGCAGATGTGATATATTTGGGAGAAATCTGGCATTCCTGGAAGAAAATGTCCTCTTTTGGGGATAAAGGAGGTACTTGTGGGTGAAAAGGTCCTATTTGAAGGGGGAAAGCTGGTATTTCTTTGTGTAGCTGTGATATATTTGGGAGAAATGTGGCATTTCTGGAAGAAAATGTCCTATTTTCGGGGGAGAAGGCTGGTATTTGTGGGAGAAAAGGTCCTATTTCAGGAGGAATCCTGGTATTTCTTGGAGATGTGATATGTTTGGGAGAAATCTGGCCTGTCTTTCAGAAAATGTCCTCTTTTGGGGATAAAAGAGGTATTTGTGGGTGAAAAGGTCCTATTTCCAGGGGGAACCCTGGTAGTTCTTGGAGAATATGTGATATATTTGGGTGAAATCTGGCATATCTGCAAGAAAATGACCACACTGGGGGGAGAAGGCTTGTATTTGTGGGTGAAAAGGTCCTATTTCAGGAGGAATCCTGGTATTTCTTGGAGAAGATGTGATCTATTTGGGAGAAATGTGGCATTTCTGGAAGAAAATGTCCTCTTTTGGGGATAAAACAGGTATTTGTGGGTGAAAAGGTCCTATTTGAAGGGGGAAAGCTGGTATTTCTTGGAGAAGATGTGATCTATTTGGGAGAAATGTGGCATTTCTGGAAGAAACTGTCCTATTTTGGGGATAAAGGAGGTATTTGTGGGTGAAAAGGTCCTATTTGAAGGGGGAACCCTGGTATTTCTTGGAGAAGATGTGATCTATTTGGGAGAAATGTGGCATTTCTGGAAGAAACTGTCCTACTTTGGGAATAAAAGAGGTATTTGTGGGTGAAAGGATCCTATTTGAAGGGGGAACGCTGGCTTTTCTTGGAGAAGATGTGATATATTTGGGGGAAATCTGGCATTTCTTGAAGAAAATTTCCTATTTTGGGGATCAAACAGGTATTTGTGCGTGAAAAGGTCCTATTTCAAGGGAGAAAGCTGGTATTTCTTGGAGAAGATGTGATATATTTGGGAGAAATCTGGCCGTTCTGGAAGAAAAAGTACTATTTTTGGGGGAGAAGGCTGGTAGTTGTGGGAGAAAAGGTCCTATTTCAGGAGGAATCCTGGTATTTCTTGGAGATGTGATCTGTTTGGGAGAAATGTGGCATTTCTGGAAGAAACTGTCCTATTTTGGGGATAAAAGAGGTATTAGTGGTTGAAAAGGTCCTATTTGAAGGGGGAAAGCTGGTATTTCTTGGAGAAGATGTGATCTATTTGGGAGAAATGTGGCATTTCTGGAAGAAAATGTCCTCTTTTGGGGATAAAAGAGGTATTTCGGGGAGAGAAGGTCCTATTTTAAGGGGGAAAGCTGGTATTTCTTGGAGAAGATGTGATCTATTTGGGAGAAATGTGGCATTTCTGGAAGAAAATGTCCTCTTTTGGGGATAAAAGAGGTATTTGTGGGTGAAAATGTCCTATTTGAAGGGGGAAACGTGGTATTTCTTGGAGAAGATGTGATCTATTTGGGAGAAATGTGGCATGTCTGTAAGAAAATGTCCTATTTTGGGGATAAAACAGGTATCTGTGGGTGAAAATGTCCTATTCAGAGGGGGAAACCTGGTATTTCTTGGAGAAGATGTGATCTATTTGGGAGAAATCTGGCATTTCTGGAAGAAACTGTCCTATTTTGGGGATAAAAGAAGTGTTTGTGGGTGAAAGGTCCTATTTCCAGGGGGTAACCTGGTATTTCTTGGAGAAGATGTGCTATATTTGGGACAAATCTGGTATTTCTGGAAGAAAATGTCCAATCTGGGGGCAAAAGGCTGGTATTTGTGGGTGAAAAAGTCATATTTCAGGAGGAACCCTGGTATTTCTTGGAGAAGATGTGCTATATTTGGGTGAAATCTGGCATTTCTGGAAGAAAATGTCCAATCTGGGGGCAGAAGGCTGGTATTTGTGGGTGAAAAGGTCCTATTTCAGGAGGAATCCTGGTATTTCTTGGAGATGTGATCTGTTTGGGAGAAATGTGGCATTTCTGGAAGAAACTGTCCTATTTTGGGGATAAAGGAGGTATTTGTGGGTGAAAAGGTCCTATTTGAAGGGGGAAACCTGGTATTTCTTGGAGAAGATTTGATATATTTGGGAGAAATCTGGCATGTCTGGAAGAAACTGTCCAATCTGCGGGCAGTAGGCCGGTAATTGTGGGTGAAAAGGTCCTATTTGAAGGGGGAAACCTGGTATTTCTTGGAGAAGATGTGATCTATTTGGGAGAAATCTGGCAGTTCTGGAAGAAACTGTCCAATTTTGGGGATAAAAGAGGTATTTGTGGGTGAAAAGGTCCTATTTGAAGGTGGAACCCTGGTATTTCTTGGAGAAGCTGTGAACTATTTGGGAGAAATGTGGCATTTCTGGAAGAAAATGTCCAATCTGGGGGAAGAAGTCTGGTATTTGTGGGTGAAAAGGTCCTATTTCAGGAGGAATCCTGGTATTTCTTGGAGAAGATTTGATATATTTGGGAGAAATCTGGCATGTCCAGATAAACCTGTCCTATTTTGGGGATAAAAGAGGTATTTGTGGGTGATAAGGTCCTATTTGAAGGGGGAAAGGTGGTAGTTCTTGGAGAAGATGTTCTATATTTGTGAGAAATCTGGCATTTCTGGAAGAAAATGTCCTATTTTCGGGGGAGAAGGCTTGTATTTGTGGGTGAAAAGGTCCTATTTCAGGAGGAATCCTGGTATTTCTTGGAGAAGATGTGATATATTTGGGAGAAATGTGGCATTTCTGGAAGAAACTGTCCTATTTTGGGGATAAAAGAGGTATTAGTGGGTGAAAAGGTCCTATTTGAAGGGGGAACCCTGGTATTTCTTGGAGAAGATGTGATATATTTGGGAGAAATCTGGCAGTTCTGGAAGAAAATGTCCTATTTTGGGGATCAAACAGGTATTTCGGGGAGAAAAGGTCCTATTTGAAGGGGGAAAGCTGGTATTTCTTGGAGAAGATGTGATATATTTGGGAGAAATCTGGCATATCTTGAAGAAAATGTCCTCTTTTACGGATTAATAAGGTATTTCTGGCTGATAAGGTCCTATTAGAAGGGGGAAATCTGGTAGTTCTTGGAGAAGATGTGATATATTTGGGAGTAATGTGGCATTTCTGGAAGAAAATGTCCTATTTTGGGGATAAAGGAGGTATTTGTGGGTGAAAAGGTCCTATTTGAAGGGGGAAACCTGGTATTTCTTGGAGAAGATGTGGTATATTTGGGAGAAATGTGGCATTTCTGGAAGAAACTGTCCTCTTTTGGGGACAAAGCAGGTATTTGTGGGTAAAAAGGTCCTATTTGAAGGGGGAAACCTGGTATTTCTTGGAGCAGATGTGATATATTTGGGAGAAATGTGGCATTTCTGCAAGAAAATGTCCAATTTTGGGGATAAAGCAGGTATTTGTGGGTGAAAAGGTCCTATTTGAAGGGGGAAACGTGGTATTTCTTGGAGAAGATGTGATATATTTGGGAGAAATGTGGCATTTCTGGAAGAAAATGTCCTATTCTGGGGATAAAACAGGTATTTGTGGGAGAAAAGGTCCTATTTGAAGGGGGATAGCTGGTATTTCTTGGAGAAGATGTGATCTATTTGGGAGAAATGTGGCATTTCTGGAAGAAAATGTCCTCTTTTGGGGATAAAAGAGGTATTTGTGGGTGATAAGGTCCTATTTGAAGGTTGAAACCTGGTATTTCTTGGAGAAGATGTGATCTATTTGGGAGAAATCGGGCATTTCTGGAAGAAAATGTCCTCTTCTGGGGATAAAAGAGGTATTTGTGGGTGAAAAGGTCCTATTTGAAGGGGGAAACCTGGTATTTCTTGGAGAAGCTGTGATCTATTTGGGAGAAATCTGGCATTTCTGGAAGAAACTGTCCTATTTTGGGGATAAAACAGGTATTTGTGGGTGAAAAGGTCCTATTTCAGGAGGAATCCTGGTATTTCTTGGAGAAGCTGTGATATATTTGGGTGAAATGTGGCATTTCTGGAAGAAACTGTCCTCTTTTGGGGATAAAAGAGGTATTTGTGGGTGAAAAGGTCCTATTTCAAGGGGGAAACCTGGTAATTCTATGAGAAGATGTGTTATATTTGGGAGAAATGTGGCATGTCTGGAGGAAAATGTCCAATTTTGGGGATAAAAGAGGTATTTGTGGGAGAAAAGGTCCTATTTGAAGGGGGAAAGCTGGTATTTCTTGGAGATGTGATATATTTGGGAGAAATCTGGCATTCCTGGAAGAAAATGTCCTCTTTTGGGGATAAAGCAGGTATTTGTGGGTGAAAAGGTCCTATTTGAAGGGGGAAAGCTGGTATTTCTTGGAGAAGATGTGATATATTTGGGAGAAATCTGGCCTTTCTGGAAGAAAATGTCCAATCTGGGGGCAGAAGGCTGGTATTTGTGGGTGAAAAGGTCCTATTTGAAGGGGGAACCCTGGTATTTCTTGGAGAAGATGTGATATATTTGGAAGAAATGTGGTATTTCTGGAAGAAACTGTCCTCTTTTGGGGATCAAACAGGTATTTGTGGGTGAAAAGGTCCTATTTGAAGGGGGAAAGCTGGTATTTCTTGGAGCAGATGTGATATATTTGGGAGAAATGTGGCATGTCTGGAAGAAACTGTCCTATTTTGGGGATAAAAGAGGTATTTTTGGGTGAAAAGGTCCTATTTGAAGGCGGAAAGCTGGTATTTCTTGGAGAAGATGTGATCTATTTGGGAGAAATGTGGCAGGTCTGGAGGAAACAGTCCTATTTTGGGGATGAAAGAGGTATTTGTGGGTGAAAAGGTCCTATTTGAAGGGGGAAAGCTGGTATTTCTTGGAGAAGATGTGATCTATTTGGGAGAAATGTGGCATTTCTGGATGAAACTGTCCTATTTTGGGGATGAAAGAGGTATTTGTGGGTGAAAAGGTCCTATTTGAAGGGGGAAACGTGGTATTTCTTGGAGAAGATGTGATCTATTTGGGAGAAATCTGGCATTTCCGGAAGAAACTGTCCTATTTCGGGGATAAAAGAGGTATTTGTGGGTGAAAAGGTCCTATTTCAAGGGGGAAACCTGGTATTTCTTGGAGAAGATGTGATGTATTTGGGAGAAATCTGGCATTTCTGGAAGAAACTGACCTCTTTTGGGGATAAAAGAGGTATTTGTGGGAGAAATGTCCTATTTCAGGAGGAATCCTGGTATTTCTTGGAGAAGATGTGATATATTTGGGAGAAATGTGGCATTTCTGGAAGAAACTGTCCTCTTTTGGGGATAAAAGAGGCATTTGTGGGTGAAAAGGACCTAATACCAGGGGGAACCCTGGTATTTCTTGGAGAAGATGTGATATATTTGGAAGAAATCTGGCATTTCTGTAAGAAAATTTCCAGTTTTGAGGATAGAACAGGTATTTGTGGGTGAAAAGGTCCTATTTGAAGGGGGAAAGCTGGTATTTCTTGGAGAAGATGTGATATATTTGGGAGAAATCTGGCATTTCTGGAAGAAAATGTCCTATTTTGGGGATAAAGCAGGTATTTGTGGGTGAAAAGGTCCTATTTGAAGGGGGAACCCTGGTATTTCTTGGAGAAGATGTGATATATTTGGGAGAAATGTGGCATTTCTGGAAGAAAATGTCCAATTTTGGGGATAAAGCAGGTATTTGTGGGTGAAAAGGTCCTATTTGAAGGGGGAACCCTGGTATTTCTTGGAGAAGATGTGATATATTTGGGAGAAATGTGGCATGTCTGGAATAAACTGTCCTCTTCTGGGGATAAAAGAGGTATTTGTGGGTGAAAAGGTCCTATTTGAAGGGGGAAAGCTGGTATTTCTTGGAGAAGCTGTGATATATTTGGGAGAAATGTGGCATTTCTGGAAGAAAATGTCCAATTTTGGGAACAAAAAGAGGTATTTGTGGGTGAAAAGGTCCTATTTGAAGGGGGAAAGCTGGTATTTCTTGGAGAAGCTGTGATATATTTGGGAGAAATCTGGCATTTCTGGAAGTAACTGATGTACTTTGGGGATAAAGCAGGTATTTGTGGGTGAAAAGGTCCTATTTGAAGGGGGAAACCTGGTATTTCTTGGAGAAGATGTGATATATTTCGGAGAAATGTGGCATGCCTGGAGGAAACTGTCCTATTTTGGGGATAAAAGAGGTATTTGTGGGTGAAAAGGTCCTATTTGAAGGGGGAAACGTGGTACTTCTTGGAGAAGATGTGGTATATTTGGGAGAAATCAGGCATTTCTAGAAGAAAATGTCCTCTTTTGGGGATAAAGCAGGTATTTGGGGGTGAAAAGTTCCTATTTGAAGGGGGAAAGCTGGTATTTCTTGGAGAAGATGTGATATATTTGGGAGAAATGTGGCATGTCTGGAGGAAAATGTCCAATTTTGGGGATAAAAGAGGTATTTGTGGGAGAAAAGGTCCTATTTGAAGGGGGAAACCTGGTATTTCTTGGAGAAGATGTGATATATTTGGGAGAAATGTGGCCTTTCTGGAAGAAAATGTCCAATCTGGGGTCAGAAGGCTGGTATTTGTGGTTGAAAAGGTCCTATTTGAAGGGGGAAAGCTGGTATTTCTTGGAGAAGATGTGATCTATTTGGGAGAAATGTGGCATTTCTGGAAGAAACTGTCCTCTTTTGGGGATAAAAGAGGTATTTGTGGGTGAAAGGATCCTATTTGAAGGGGGAATGCTGGTATTTCTTGGAGAAGATGTGATATATTTGGGAGAAATGTGGCATTTCTGGATGAAACTGTCCTCTTTTGGGGATAAAAGAGGTATTTGTGGGTGAAAAGGTCCTATTTGAAGGGGGAAAGCTGGTATTTCTTGGAGAAGATGTGATATATTTGGGAGAAATGTGGCATTTCCGGAAGAAAATGTCCTATTTTGGGGATAAAAGAGGTATTTGTGGGTGAAAAGTTCCTATTTGAAGGGGGAAACGTGTTTTTTCTTGGAGAAGATGTGATATATTTGGGAGAAATGTGGCCTTTCTGGAAGAAACTGTCCTCTTTTGGGGATGAAAGAGGAATTTGTGGGAGAAATGTCCTATTTCAGGAGGTATCCTGGTATTTCTTGGAGATGTGATATGTTTGGGAGTAATGTGGCACTTCTGGAAGAAACTGTCCTCTTTGGGGATAAAAGATGTATTTCGGGGAGAAAAGGTCCTATTTGAAGGGGGAACCCTGGTATTTCTTGGAGCAGATGTGATATATTTGGGAGAAATGTGGCATTTCTGGAAGAAACTGTCCTGTTTTGGGGATCAAAGAGGGATTTGTGGGTGAAAAGGTCCTATTTGAAGGGGGAATCCTGGTATTTCTTGGAGAAGATGTGGTACATTTGGGAGAAATGTGGCATTTCTGGAAGAAACTGTCCTCTTTTGGGGATAAAAGAGGTATTTGTGGGTGAAAAGGTCCTATTTGAAGGGGGAACACTGGTATTTCTTGGAGAAGATGTGATATATTTGGAAGAAATCTGGCATTTCTGTAAGAAAATTTCCAATTTTGGGGATAGAAAAGGTATTTGTGGGTGAAAAGGTCCTATTTTAAGGGGGAAAGCTGGTATTTCTTGGAGAAGATGTGATCTATTTGTGAGAAATGTGGCATGTCTGGAAGAAACTGTCCTATTTTGGGGATAAAAGAGGTATTTGTGGGTGAAAAGGTCCTATTTGAAGGGGGAAACCTGGCATTTCTTGGAGAAGATGTGATCTGTTTGGGAGAAATGTGGCATGTCTGGAATAAATTGTCCTATTTTGGGGATAAAAGAGGTATTTGTGGGTGAAAAGGTCCTATTTGAAGGGGGAAAGCTGGTATTTCTTGGAGAAGATGTGATATATTTGGGAGACATGTGGCATTTCTGGAAGAAAATGTCCAATCTGGGGGAAGAAGGCTGGTATTTGTGGGTGACAAGGTCCTATTTCAGGTGGAACCCTGGTATTTCTTGGAGAAGATGTGATATATTTGGGAGAAATCTGGCATGTCCGGATGAAAATGTCCTATTTTGGGGATAAAAGAGGTATTTGTGGGTGAAATGGTCCTATTTGAAGGGGGAAACGTGTTATTTCTTGGAGAAGATGGGATATATTTGGGAGAAATCTGGCATTTCTGGAAGAAAAAGTCAAATTTGGGGGGAGAAGGCTGATATTTGTGGGAGAAAAGTTCCTATTTTAGGAGGAATCCTGGTATTTCTTGGAGAAGATGTGATCTATTTGGGAGAAATGTGGCATTTCTGGAAGAAACTGTCCTCTTTTGGGGATAAAGTAGGTATTTGTGGGTGAAAAGATCCTATTTGAAGGGGGAAAGCTGGTATTTCTTGGAGAAGATGTGATCAATTTGGGAGAAATGTGGCATTCCTGGAAGAAAATGTCCTCTTTTGGGGATAAAAGAGGTATTTGTGGGTGATAAGGTCCTATTTGAAGGTTGAAACCTGGTATTTCTTGGAGAAGATGTGATCTATTTGGGAGAAATCGGGCATTTCTGGAAGAAAATGTCCTTTTTTGGGGATAAAAGTGGTATTTGTGGGTGAAAAGGTCCTATTTGAAGGGGGAAACCTGGTATTTCTTGGAGAAGCTGTGATCTATTTGGGAGAAATCTGGCATTTCTGGAAGAAACTGTCCTACTTTGCGGATAAAACAGGTATTTGTTCGTGAAAAGGTCCTATTTCAGGAGGAATCCTGGTATTTCTTGGAGACGCTGTGATATATTTGGGTGAAATCTGGCATGTCTTGAAGAAACTGTCCTATTTTGGGGATAAAAGAGGTATTTGTGGGTGAAAAGGTCCTACTTCAAGGGGGAAACCTGGTAATTCTATGAGAAGATGTGTTATATTTGGGAGAAATGTGGCATGTCTGGAGGAAAATGTACAATTTTGGGGATAAAAGAGGTATTTGTGGGTGAAAAGGTCGTATTTGAAGGGGGAAAGCTGGTATTTCTTGGAGAAGATGTGATATATTTGGGAGAAATGTGGCATTCCTGGAAGAAAATGTCCTCTTTTGGGGATAAAGCAGGTATTTGTGGGTGAAAAGGTCCTATTTGAAGGGGGAAACCTGGTATTTCTTGGAGAAGATGTGATATATTTGGGAGAAATGTGGCAGGTCTGGAGGAAAATGTCCAATTTTGGGGATAAAAGAGGTATTTGTGGGTGAAAAGGTCCTATTTCAAGGGGGAACCCTGGCATTTCTTGGAGAAGATGTGATCTATTTGGGAGAAATCTGGCCTTTCTGGAAGAAAATGTCCAATCTGGGGGCAGAAGGCTGGTATTTGTGGGTGAAAAGGTCCTATTTGAAGGGGGAACCCTGGTATTTCTTGGAGAAGATGTGATCTATTTGGGAGAAATGTGGCATTTCTGGAAGAAACTGTCCTCTTTTGGGAATCAAACAGGTATTTGTGGGTGAAAAGGTCCTATTTGAAGGGGGAAAGCTGGTATTTCTTGGAGAAGATGTGATATATTTGGAAGAAATGTGGTATTTCTGAAAGAAACTGTCCTCTTTTGGGGATCAAACAGGTATTTGTGGGTGAAAAGGTCCTATTTCAAGGGGGAAAGCTGGTATTTCTTGGAGCAGATGTGATATATTTGGGAGAAATGTGGCATGTCTGGAAGAAACTGTCCTATTTTGGGGATAAAAGAGTTATTTGTGGGTGAAAATGTCCTATTTGAAGGCGGAAAGCTGGTATTTCTTGGAGAAGATGTGATATATTTGGGAGAAATGTGGCATGTCTGGAGGAAACAGTCCTATTTTGGGGATGAAAGAGGTATTTGTGGGTGAAAAGGTCCTATTTGAAGGGGGAACCCTGGTATTTCTTGGAGAAGATGTGATATATTTGGGAGAAATGTGGCATTTCTGGATGAAACTGTCCTATTTTGGGGATGAAAGAGGTATTTGTGGGTGAAAGGATCCTATTTGAAGGGGGAAAGCTGCTATTTCTTGGAGAAGATGTGATTTATTTGGGAGAAATGTGGCATGTCTGGAAGAAACTGTCCTATTTTGGGGATAAAAGAGGTATTTGTGGGTGAAAAGGTCCTATATGAAGGGGGAAACCTGGTATTTCTTGGAGAAGATGTGATCTACTTGGGAGAAATCGGGCATTTCTGGAAGAAACTGTCCTATTTTGGGATTGAAAGAGGTATTTGTGGGTGAAAAGGTCCTATTTGAAGGGGGAAACCTGGTATTTCTTGGAAAAGATGTGATCTATTTGGGAGAAATCTGGCATTTCCGGAAGAAACTGTCCTATTTCGGGGATAAAGGAGGTATTTGTGGGTGAAAAGGTCCTATTTGAAGGGTGAAACCTGGTATTTCTTGGAGAAGATGTGATGTATTTGGGAGAAATCTGGCATTTCTGGAAGAAACTGTCCTCTTTTGGGGATAAAAGAGGTATTTGTGGGAGAAAAGGTCCTATTTCAGGAGGAATCCTGGTATTTCTTGGAGAAGATGTGATCTATTTGGGAGAAATGTGGCATTTCTGGAAGAAACTGTCCTCTTTTGGGGATAAAAGAGGCATTTGTGGGTGAAAAGGTCCTATTTCCAGGGGGAACCCTGGTATTTCTTGGAGAAGATGTGATATATTTGGAAGAAATCTGGCATTTCTGTAAGAAAATTTCCAGTTTTGAGGATAGAACAGGTATTTGTGGGTGAAAAGGTCCTATTTGAAGGGGGAAAGCTGGAATTTCTTGGAGAAGATTTGATATATTTGGGAGAAATCTGGCATTTCTGGAAGAATAAGTCCTATTTTGGGGATAAAGCAGGTATTTGTGGGTGAAAAGGTCCTATTTGAAGGGGGAACCCTGGTATTTCTTGGAGAAGATGTGATATATTTGGGAGAAATGTGGCATGTCTGGAATAAACTGTCCTCTTCTGGGGATAAAAGAGGTATTTGTGGGTGAAAAGGTCTTATTTGAAGGGCGAACCCTGGTATTTCTTGGAGAAGCTGTGATATATTTGGGAGAAATGTGGCATTTCTGGAAGAAAATGTCCAATTTTGGGAACAAAAAGAGGTATTTGTGGATGAAAAGTTCGTATTTCAGGAGGAATCCTGCTATTTCTTGGAGAAGCTGTGATATATTTGGGAGAAATCTGGCATTTCTGGAAGTAACTGATCTACTTTGGGGATAAAGCAGGTATTTGTGGGTGAAAAGGTCCTATTTGAAGGTGGAAAGCTGGTATTTCTTGGAGCAGATGTGATATATTTGGGAGAAATGTGGCATGTCTGGAAGAAAATGTCCAATTTTGGGGATAAAAGAGTTACTTGTGGGTTAAAAGGTCCTATTTGAAGCGGGAAAGCTGGTATTTCTTGGAGAAGATGTGATATATTTCGGAGAAATGTGGCATGCCTGGAGGAAACTGTCCTATTTTGGGGATAAAAGAGGTATTTGTGGGTGAAAAGGTCCTATTTGAAGGGGGAAACGTGGTACTTCTTGGAGAAGATATGGTATATTTGGGAGAAATCAGGCATTTCTAGAAGAAAATGTCCTCTTTTGGGGATAAAGCAGGTATTTGTGGGTGAAAAGGTCCTATTTGAAGGGGGAAAGCTGGTATTTCTTGGAGAAGATGTGATATATTTGGGAGAAATGTGGCATGTCTGGAGGAAAATGTCCAATTTTGGGGATAAAAGAGGTATTTGTGGGAGAAAAGGTCCTATTTGAAGGGGGAAACCTGGTATTTCTTGGAGAAGATGTGATATATTTGGGAGAAATGTGGCCTTTCTGGAAGAAAATGTCCAATCTGGGGTCAGAAGGCTGGTATTTGTGGGTGAAAAGGTCCTATTTGAAGGGGGAAAGCTGGTATTTCTTGGAGAAGATGTGATATATTTGGGAGAAATGTGGCATTTCTGGAAGAAACTGTCCTCTTTTGGGGATCAAACAGGTATTTGTGGGTGAAAAGGTCCTATTTGAAGGGGGAACCCTGGTATTTCTTGGAAAAGATGTGATATATTTGGGAGAAATGTGGTATTTCTGGAAGAAAGTGTCCTGTTTTGGGGACCAAACAGGTATTTGTGGGTGAAAAGGTCCTATTTGAAGGGGGAAACCTGGTATTTCTTGGAGAAGATGTGATATATTTGGGAGAAATGTGGCATGTCTGGAAGAAACTGTCCTATTTTGGGGATAAAAGAGTTATTTGTGGGTAAAAATGTCCTATTTGAAGGGGGAAAGCTGGTATTTCTTGGAGAAGATGTGATTTATTTGGGAGAAATATGGCCTTTCTGGAAGAAACTGTCCTATTTTGGGGATAAAATAGGTATTTGTGGGTGAAAAGGTCCTATTTGAAGGGGGAAACGTGGTATTTCTTGGAGAAGATGTGATATATTTGGGAGAAATGTGGCATTTCTGGAAGAAACTGTCTTATTTTGGGGATAAAACAGGTATTTGTGGGTGAAAAGGTCCTATTTGAAGGGTGAAACCTGGTATTTCTTGGAGAAGACGTGATATATTTGTGAGAAATCTGGCCTTTCTGGAAGAAAATATACTATTTTGGGAATTAAAGAGGTATTTGTGGGTGAAAAGGTCCTATTTGAAGGGGGAAAGCTGGAATTTCTTGGAGAAGTTGTGATATATTTGGGAGAAATGTGGCATTTCTGGAAGAAACTGTCCAATTTTGGGGATAAAAGAGGTATTTGTGGGTGAAAAGTTTCTATTTCAAGGGGGAAAGCTGGTATTTCTTGGAGAAGATGTGATCTATTTGGGTGAAATGTGGCCTTTCTGGAAGACAATATCCTATTTTCCGGGGAGAAGGCTGGTATTTGTGGTTGAAAAGGTCCTATTTCACGAGGAAACCTGGTATTTCTTGGAGATGTGATATGTTAGGGAGAAATCTGGCCATTCTGGAAGAAAATGTCCTCTTTTGGGGATAAAAGAGGTATTTGTGGGTGAAAAGGTCCTATTTGAAGGGGGAAACGTGGTATTTCTTGGAGAAGATGTGACCTATTTGGGAGAAATCGGGCATTTCTGGAAGAAACTGTCCTCTTTTGGGGATGAAAGAGGTATTTGTGGGTGAACAGGTCCTATTTGAAGGGGGAAACCTCGTATTTCTTGGAGAAGATCTGATATATTTGGAAGAAATGTGGCATTTCTGGATGAAACTGTCCTATTTTGGGGAAAAAAGAGGTATTTGTGGGTGACAAGGTCCTATTTGAAGGAGGAAACCTGGTATTTCTTGGAGAAGATGTGCTATATTTGGGAGAAATGTGGCATTTCTGGAAGAAAATGTCCTCTTTTGGGGACAAAGCAGGTATTTGTGGGTGAAAAGGTCCTATTTCTAGGGGGAAACGTGGTATTTCTTGGAGAAGATGTGATATATTTGGGAGAAATGTGGCCTTTCTGGAGGAAACTGTCCTCTTTTGGGGATAAAAGAGGTATTTGTGTTTGAAAAGGTCCTATTTCAAGGGGGAAACCTGGTATTTCCTGGAGAAGATGTGATATATTTGGGAGAAATCGGGCATTTCTGGAAGAAAATGTCCTATTTTGGTGATAAAACAGGTATTTGTGGGTGAAAAGGTCCTATTTGAAGGGGGAAAGCTGGTATTTCTTGGAGAAGATGTGATCTATTTGGGAGAAATGTGGCATTTCTGGAAGAAACTGTCCTCTTTTGGGTATGAAAGAGGTATTTGTGGGTGAAAAGGTCCTATTTGAAGGGGGAAACCTGGTATTTCTTGGAGAAGATGTGATCTATTTGGGAGAAATCTGGCTTTTCCGGAAGAAACTGTCCTATATCGGGGATAAAAGAGGTATTTGTGGGTGAAAAGGTCCTATTTGAAGGGGGAAACGTGGTATATCTTGGAGAAGATGTGATATATTTGGGAGAAATGTGGCATTTCTGGAAGAAAATGTCCAATCTGGGGGGAGAAGGCTGGTATTTGTGGGAGAAAAGGTCCTATTTCAGGAGGAACCCTGGTATTTCTTGGACAAGATGTGATCTATTTGGAAGAAATCGGGCATTTCTGGAAGAATCTGTACTATTTTGGGGATAAAAGAAGTATTTGTGGGTGAAAAGTTCCTATTTGAAGGGGGAAAGCTGGTATTTCTTTGAGAAGATGTGATATATTTGGGAGAAATCTGGCATGTCTGGAAGAAAATGTCCAATCTGGGGGCAGAAGGCTGGTATTTGTGGGTGAAAATGTCCTATTTGAAGGGGTAACCCTGGTATTTCTTGGAGAAGATGTGATATATTTGGGAGAAATGTGGCATGTCTGGAAGAAACTGTCCTATTTGAGGGATAAAAGAGGTATTTGTGGGTGAAAAGGTCCTATTTTTAGGGGGAAAGCTGGTATTTCTTGGAGAAGATGTTCTATATTTGGGAGAAATCTGGCATTTCTGGAACAAACTGTCAAATCTGGGGGAAGAAGTCTGGTATTTGTGGGTGAAAAGGTCGTATTTCAGGAGGAACCCTGGTATTTCTTGGAGAAGCTGTGATATATTTGGGAGAAATCAGGCATTTCTGGAAGTAACTGATCTACTTTGGGGATAAAACAGGTATTTGTGGGTGAAAAGGTCCTATTTGAAGGGGGAAAGCTGGTATTTCTTGGAGAAGATGTGATATATTTGGGAGAAATCTGGCAGTTCTGGATGGAAATGTCCTATTTTGGGGATCAAACAGGTATTTCGGGGAGAAAAGGTCCTATTTGAAGGGGGAAAGCTGGTATTTCTTGGAGAAGATGTGATCTATTTGGGAGAAATGTGGCATTTCTGGAAGAAAATGTCCTCTTTTGGGGATAAAAGAGGTATTTGTGGGTGATAAGGTCCTATTTCCAGGGCGAAACCTGGTATTTCTTGGAGAAGATGTGATCTATTTGGGAGAAATGTGGCATTTCTGGAAGAAAATGTCCTATTTTGGGGATAAAAGAGGTATTTGTGGGTGAAAAGGTCCTATTTCAAGGGGGATAGCTGGTATTTCTTGGAGAAGCTGTGATATATTTGGGAGAAATTGGGCATTTCTGGAAGAAAATGTCCTCTTTTGGGGATAAAGCAGGTATTTGAGGGTGAAAAGGTCCTATTTGAAGGGGTAAAGCTGGTATTTCTTGGAGAAGATGTGATATATTTGGGAGAAATCTGGCATTTCTGGAAGAAACTGTCCTATTTTGGGGATAAAAGAGGTATTTGTGGGTGAAAAGGTCCTATTTGAACGGGGAACCCTGGTATTTCTTGGAGAAGATGTGATATATTTGGGAGAAATGTGGCATTTCTGGAAGAAAATGTCCTATTTTGGGGATAAAAGAGGTATTTGTGGGAGAAAAGGTCCTATTTGAAGGGGGAAACCTGGTATTTCTTGGAGAAGATGTGATATATTTGGGAGAAATCTGGCATTTCTGGAAGAAAATGTCCAATCTGGGGGCCGAAGGCAGGTATTTGTGGGTGAAAAGGTCCTATTTGAACGGGGAAAGCTGGTATTTCTTGGAGAAGATGTGATATATGTGGGAGAAATATGGCATTTCTGGAAGAAAATGTTCTATTTTGGGGATAAAAGAGGTATTTGTGGGTGATAAGGTCCTATTTGAAGGGGGAAACGTGGTATTTCTTGGAGAAGATGTGATATATTTGGGAGAAATGTGGCATTTCTGGATGAAACTGTCCTCTTTTGGGGATAAAAGAGGTATTTGTGGGTGAAAAGGTCCTATTTGAAGGGGGAAAGGTGGTATTTCTTGGAGAAGATGTGATATATTTGGGAGAAATGTGGCATTTCTGGAAGAAACTGTCCTCTTTTGGGGATAAAAGAGGTATTTGTGGGAGAAATGTCCTATTTGAAGGGGGAAACCTGGTATTTCTTGGTGAAGATGTGATCTAATTGGGAGAAATATGGCATTTCTGGAAGAAACTGTCCTATTTTGGGGATAAAAAAGGCATTTGTGTTTGAAAAGGTCCTATTTCCAGGGGGAACCCTGGTATTTCTTGGAGAAGATGTGATATATTTGGGAGAAATCTGACCTTTCAGGAAGAAAATGTCCTATTTTCGGGGGAGAAGGCTGGTATTTGTGGGAGAAATGTTCTATTTCAGGAGGAATCCTGGTATTTCTTGGAGATGTGATATGTTTGGGAGAAATGTGGCATTTCTGGATGAAACTGTCGTCTTTTGGGGATAAAACAGGTATTTGTGGGTGAAAAGGTCCTATTTGAAGGGGGATACCTGGTATTTCTTGGAGAAGATGTGATCTATTTGGGAGAAATCGGGCATTTCTGGAAGAAACTGTCCTATTTTGGGGATAAAAGAGGTATTTGTGGGTGAAAAGGTCCTATTTCAAGGGGGAAAGCTGGTATTTCTTGGTGAAGCTGTGATATATGTGGGAGAAATGTGGCATTTCTGGAAGAAGATGTCCTATTTTCGGGGGAGAAGGCTGGTATTTGTGGGAGAAAAGGTCCTATTTCAGGAGGAATCCTGGTATTTCTTGGAGATGTGATATGTTTGGGAGAAATGTGGCATGTCTGGAATAAACTGTCCTCTATTGGGGATAAAAGAGGTATTTGTGGGTGAAAAGGTCCTATTTGAAGGGGGAAACCTGGTATTTCTTGGAGAAGATGTGATATATTTGGGAGAAATCTGGCATTTCTGGAAGAAAATGTCCTATTTTGGGGATAAAACAGGTATTTGTGGGTGAAAAGGTCCTATTTGAAGGAGGAAATCTGGTAGTTCTTGGAGAAGCTGTGATATATTTGGGAGAAATGTGGCATTTCTGGAAGAAACTGTCCTCTTTTGGGGATAAAAGAGGTATTTGTGGGTGAAAAGGTCCTATTTGAAGGGGGAACCCTGGTATTTCTTGGAGAAGATGTGATATATTTGGGAGAAATCTGGCATTTCTTGAAGAAAATTTCCAATTTTGGGGATAAAAGAGGTATTTGTGGGTGAAAAGGTCCTATTTGAAGGGGGAAAGCTGGTATTTCTTGGAGAAGATGTGATATATTTGGGAGAAATCTGGCCGTTCTGGAAGAAAAAGTCCTATTTTCTGGGGAGAAGGCTGGTATTTGTGGGAGAAAAGGTCCTATTTCAGGAGGAATCCTGGTATTTCTTGGAGATGTGATATGTTTGGGAGAAATCTGGCATTTCTGGAAGAAACTGTCCTCTTTTGGGGATATAAGAGGTATTTGTGGATGAAAAGGTCCTATTTGAAGGGGGAAAGCTGGTATTTCTTGGAGAAGATGTGATATATTTGGGAGAAATCGGGCATTTCTGGAAGAAACTGTCCTCTTTTGGGGATAAAAGAGGTATTTGTGGGTGAAAAGGTCCTATTTGAAGGGGGAAAGCTGGTATTTCTTGGAGAAGATGTGATCTATTTGGGAGAAATGTGGCCTTTCTGGAAGAAAATGTCCTCTTTTGGGGATAAAAGAGGTATTTGTGGGTGAAAAGGTCCTATTTGAAGGGGGAAACCTGGTATTTCTTGGAGAAGCTGTGATCTATTTGGGAGAAATGTGGCATTTCTGCAAGAAAATGTCCAAACTGGGGGGAGTAGGATGGTATTTGTGGGTGAAAAGGTCCTATTTGAAGGGGGAAAGCTGGTATTTCTTGGAGAAGATGTGATATATTTGGGAGAAATGTGGCATTTCCGGAAGAAACTGTCCTCTTTTGGGGATAAAAGAGGTATTTGTGGGTGAAAAGGTCCTATTTGAAGGGGGAAAGCTGGTATTTCTTGGAGAAGATGTGATATATTTGGAAGAAATCTGGCCTTTCTGGAAGAAACTGTCGTCTTTTGGGGATAAAACAGGTACTTGTGGGTGAAAAGGTCCTATTTGAAGGGGGAAAGCTGGTATTTCTTGGAGAAGATGTGATCTATTTGGGAGAAATGTGGCCTTTCTGGAAGAAACTGTCCTCTTTTGGGGATAAAAGAGGTATTTGTGTTTGAAAAGGTCCTATTTCAAGGGGGAAACCTGGTATTTCCTGGAGAAGATGTGATATATTTGGGAGAAATCGGGCATTTCTGGAAGAAAATGTCCTATTTTGGTGATAAAACAGGTATTTGTGGGTGAAAAGGTCCTATTTGAAGGGGGAAAGCTGGTATTTCTTGGAGAAGATGTGATCTATTTGGGAGAAATGTGGCATTTCTGGAAGAAACTGTCCTCTTTTGGGTATGAAAGAGGTATTTGTGGGTGAAAAGGTCCTATTTGAAGGGGGAAACCTGGTATTTCTTGAAGAAGATGTGATCTATTTGGGAGAAATCTGGCTTTTCCGGAAGAAACTGTCCTATATCGGGGATAAAAGAGGTATTTGTGGGTGAAAAGTTCCTATTTGAAGGGGGAAACGTGGTATATCTTGGAGAAGATGTGATATATTTGGGAGAAATGTGGCATTTCTGGAAGAAAATGTCCAATCTGGGGGGAGAAGGCTGGTATTTGTGGGAGAAAAGGTCCTATTTCAGGAGGAACCCTGGTATTTCTTGGACAAGATGTGATCTATTTGGGAGAAATCGGGCATTTCTGGAAGAAACTGTACTATTTTGGGGATAAAAGAAGTATTTGTGGGTGAAAAGTTCCTATTTGAAGGGGGAAAGCTGGTATTTCTTTGAGAAGATGTGATATATTTGGGAGAAATCTGGCATGTCTGGAAGAAAATGTCCAATCTGGGGGCAGAAGGCTGGTATTTGTGGGTGAAAATGTCCTATTTGAAGGGGTAACCCTGGTATTTCTTGGAGAAGATGTGATATATTTGGGAGAAATGTGGCATGTCTGGAAGAAACTGTCCTATTTGAGGGATAAAAGAGGTATTTGTGGGTGAAAAGGTCCTATTTTTAGGGGGAAAGCTGGTATTTCTTGGAGAAGATGTTCTATATTTGGGAGAAATCTGGCATTTCTGGAACAAACTGTCAAATCTGGGGGAAGAAGTCTGGTATTTGTGGGTGAAAAGGTCGTATTTCAGGAGGAACCCTGGTATTTCTTGGAGAAGCTGTGATATATTTGGGAGAAATCAGGCATTTCTGGAAGTAACTGATCTACTTTGGGGATAAAACAGGTATTTGTGGGTGAAAAGGTCCTATTTGAAGGGGGAAAGCTGGTATTTCTTGGAGAAGATGTGATATATTTGGGAGAAATCTGGCAGTTCTGGATGGAAATGTCCTATTTTGGGGATCAAACAGGTATTTCGGGGAGAAAAGGTCCTATTTGAAGGGGGAAAGCTGGTATTTCTTGGAGAAGATGTGATCTATTTGGGAGAAATGTGGCATTTCTGGAAGAAAATGTCCTCTTTTGGGGATAAAAGAGGTATTTGTGGGTGATAAGGTCCTATTTCCAGGGCGAAACCTGGTATTTCTTGGAGAAGATGTGATCTATTTGGGAGAAATGTGGCATTTCTGGAAGAAAATGTCCTATTTTGGGGATAAAAGAGGTATTTGTGGGTGAAAAGGTCCTATTTCAAGGGGGATAGCTGGTATTTCTTGGAGAAGATGTGATCTATTTGGGAGAAATTGGGCATTTCTGGAAGAAAATGTCCTCTTTTGGGGATAAAGCAGGTATTTGAGGGTGAAAAGGTCCTATTTGAAGGGGTAAAGCTGGTATTTCTTGGAGAAGATGTGATATATTTGGGAGAAATGTGGCATTTCTGGAAGAAACTGTCCTATTTTGGGGATAAAAGAGGTATTTGTGGGTGAAAAGGTCCTATTTGAACGGGGAACCCTGGTATTTCTTGAAGAAGATGTGATATATTTGGGAGAAATGTGGCATTTCTGGAAGAAACTGTCCTCTTTTGGGGATAAAAGAGGTATTTGTGGGAGAAAAGGTCCTATTTGAAGGGGGAAACCTGGTATTTCTTGGAGAAGATGTGATATATTTGGGAGAAATCTGGCATTTCTGGAAGAAAATGTCCAATCTGGGGGCCGAAGGCAGGTATTTGTGGGTGAAAAGGTCCTATTTGAACGGGGAAAGCTGGTATTTCTTGGAGAAGATGTGATATATGTGGGAGAAATATGGCATTTCTGGAAGAAAATGTTCTATTTTGGGGATAAAAGAGGTATTTGTGGGTGATAAGGTCCTATTTGAAGGGGGAAACGTGGTATTTCTTGGAGAAGATGTGATATATTTGGGAGAAATGTGGCATTTCTGGATGAAACTGTCCTCTTTTGGGGATAAAAGAGGTATTTGTGGGTGAAAAGGTCCTATTTGAAGGGGGAAAGGTGGTATTTCTTGGAGAAGATGTGATATATTTGGGAGAAATGTGGCATTTCTGGAAGAAACTGTCCTCTTTTGGGGATAAAAGAGGTATTTGTGGGAGAAATGTCCTATTTGAAGGGGGAAACCTGGTATTTCTTGGTGAAGATGTGATCTAATTGGGAGAAATATGGCATTTCTGGAAGAAACTGTCCTATTTTGGGGATAAAAGAGGCATTTGTGGGTGAAAAGGTCCTATTTCCAGGGGGAACCCTGGTATTTCTTGGAGAAGATGTGATATATTTGGGAGAAATCTGACCTTTCAGGAAGAAAATGTCCTATTTTCGGGGGAGAAGGCTGGTATTTGTGGGAGAAATGTTCTATTTCAGGAGGAATCCTGGTATTTCTTGGAGATGTGATATGTTTGGGAGAAATGTGGCATTTCTGGATGAAACTGTCGTCTTTTGGGGATAAAACAGGTATTTGTGGGTGAAAAGGTCCTATTTGAAGGGGGATACCTGGTATTTCTTGGAGAAGATGTGATCTATTTGGGAGAAATCGGGCATTTCTGGAAGAAACTGTCCTATTTTGGGGATAAAAGAGGTATTTGTGGGTGAAAAGGTCCTATTTCAAGGGGGAAAGCTGGTATTTCTTGGTGAAGCTGTGATATATGTGGGAGAAATGTGGCATTTCTGGAAGAAGATGTCCTATTTTCGGGGGAGAAGGCTGGTATTTGTGGGAGAAAAGGTCCTATTTCAGGAGGAATCCTGGTATTTCTTGGAGATGTGATATGTTTGGGAGAAATGTGGCATGTCTGGAATAAACTGTCCTCTATTGGGGATAAAAGAGGTATTTGTGGGTGAAAAGGTCCTATTTGAAGGGGGAAACCTGGTATTTCTTGGAGAAGATGTGATATATTTGGGAGAAATCTGGCATTTCTGGAAGAAACTGTCGTCTTTTGGGGATAAAACAGGTTTTTGTGCGTGAAAAGGACCTATTTGAAGGGGTAAAGCTGGTATTTCTTGGAGAAGATGTGATATATTTGGGAGAAATCTGGTCGTTCTGGAAGAAAAAGTCCTATTTTCTGGGGAGAAGGCTGGTATTTGTGGGAGAAAAGTTCCTATTTCAGGAGGAATCCTGGTATTTCTTGGAGATGTGATATGTTTGGGAGAAATGTGGCATTTCTGCAAGAAAATGTCCTCTTTGGGGAAAAAAGAGGTATTTGTGGGTGAAAAGGTGCTATTTCGAGGGGGAAAGCTGGTATTTCTTGGAGAAGATGTGATATATTTGGGAGAAATCGGGCATTTCTGGAAGAAACTGTCCTATTGTGGGGATAAAAGAGGTATTTGTGGGTGAAAAGATCCTATTTGAAGGGGGAAAGCTGGTATTTCTTGGAGAAGCTGTGATCTATTTGGGAGAAATCTGGCCTTTCTTGAAGAAAATGTCCTCTTTTGGGGATAAAAGAGGTATTTGTGGGTGAAAAGGTCCTATTTGAAGGGGGAAAGCTGGTATTTCTTGGAGAAGATGTGATCTATTTGGGAGAAATGTGGCATTTCTGCAAGAAAATGTCCAATTTCGGGTGAGAAGGCTGGTATTTGTGGGTGAAAAGGTCCTATTTGAAGGGGGAAAGCTGGTATTTCTTGGAGAAGAAGTGATATATTTGGGAGAAATGTGGCATTTCTGGCAGAAGCTGTCCTATTTTGGGGATAAAAGAGGTATTTGTGGGTGAAAAGGTCCTATTTGAAGGGGGAAAGCTGGTATTTCTTGGAGAAGATGTGATATATTTGGGAGAAATCTGGCCTTTCTGGAAGAAACTGTCGTCTTTTGGGGATAAAACAGGTATTTGTGGGTGAAAAGGTCCTATTTGAAGGAGGAAATCTGGTAGTTCTTGGAGAAGCTGTGATATATTTGGGAGAAATGTGGCATTTCTGGAAGAAACTGTCCTCTTTTGGGGATAAAAGAGGTATTTGTGGGTGAAAAGGTCCTATTTGAAGGGGGAACCCTGGTATTTCTTGGAGAAGATGTGATCTATTTGGGAGAAATCTGGCATTTCTTGAAGAAAATTTCCAATTTTGGGGATAAAAGAGGTATTTGTGGGTGAAAAGGTCCTATTTGAAGGGGGAAAGCTGGTATTTCTTGGAGAAGATGTGATATATTTGGGAGAAATCTGGCCGTTCTGGAAGAAAAAGTCCTATTTTCTGGGGAGAAGGCTGGTATTTGTGGGAGAAAAGGTCCTATTTCAGGAGGAATCCTGGTATTTCTTGGAGATGTGATATGTTTGGGAGAAATCTGGCATTTCTGGAAGAAACTGTCCTCTTTTGGGGATAAAAGAGGTATTTGTGGATGAAAAGGTCCTATTTGAAGGGGGAAAGCTGGTATTTCTTGGAGAAGATGTGATATATTTGGGAGAAATCGGGCATTTCTGGAAGAAACTGTCCTATTGTGGGGATAAAAGAGGTATTTGTGGGTGAAAAGGTCCTATTTGAAGGGGGAAACCTGGTATTTCTTGGAGAAGCTGTGATCTATTTGGGAGAAATGTGGCATTTCTGCAAGAAAATGTCCAAACTGGGGGGAGTAGGATGGTATTTGTGGGTGAAAAGGTCCTATTTGAAGGGGGAAACCTGGTATTTCTTGGAGAAGATGTGATATATTTGGGAGAAATGTGGCATTTCCGGAAGAAACTGTCCTATTTTGGGGATAAAAGAGGTATTTGTGGGTGAAAAGGTCCTATTTGAAGGGGGAAAGCTGGTATTTCTTGGAGAAGATGTGATATATTTGGAAGAAATCTGGCCTTTCTGGAAGAAACTGTCGTCTTTTGGGGATAAAACAGGTACTTGTGGGTGAAAAGGTCCTATTTGAAGGGGGAAAGCTGGTATTTCTTGGAGAAGATGTGATCTATTTGGGAGAAATGTGGCCTTTCTGGAAGAAACTGTCCTCTTTTGGGGATAGAACAGGTACTTGTGGGTGAAAAGGTCCTATTTGAAGGGGGAAAGCTGGTATTTCTTGGAGAAGATGTGATCTATTTGGGAGAAATGTGGCATTTCTGGAAGAAACTGTCCTCTTTTGGGGATAAAAGAGGTATTTGTGGGTGAAAAGGTCCTATTTGAAGGGGGAAAGCTGGTATTTCTTGGAGAAGCTGTGATCTATTTGGGAGAAATCGGGCATTTCTCGTAGAAAATGTCCTCTTTTGGGGATAAAGGAGGTATTTGTGGGTGAAAAGGTCCTATTTCAGGAGGAACGCTGGTATTTCTTGGAGAAGCTGTGATATATTTGGGAGAAATCTGGCATGTCATGAAGAAAATGTCCTATTTTGGGGATAAAGCAGGTATTTGTGGGTGAAAAGGTCCTATTTGAAGGGGGAACCCTGGTATTTCTTGGAGAAGATGTGATATATTTGGGAGAAATCTGGCATTTCTGGAAGAAAATGTCCTATTTTGGGGATAAAACAGGTATTTGTGGGTGAAATGTTCCTATTTGAAGGGGGAAAGCTGGTATTTCTTGGAGAAGCTGTGATATATTTGGGAGAAATGTGGCATTTCTGGAAGAAACTGTCCTCTTTTGGGGATAAAAGAGGTATTTGTGGGTGAAAGGATCCTATTTGAAGGGGGAACGCTGGTATTTCTTGGAGAAGATGTGATATATTTGGGAGAAATCTGGCCGTTCTGGAAGAAAAAGTCCTATTTTCTGGGGAGAAGGCCGGTATTTGTGGGAGAAAAGGTCCTATTTCAAGTGGAATCCTGGTATTTCTTGGAGATGTGATATGTTTGGGAGAAATGTGGCATTTCTTGAAGAAAATGTCCTCTTTTGGGGATAAAAGAGGTATTTGTGGGTGAAAAGGTCCTATTTGAAGGGGGATCCCTGGTATTTCTTGGAGAAGCTGTGATCTATTTGAGAGAAATATGGCATTTCTGGAAAAAAATGTCCAATTTGGGGGGAGTCGGATGGTATTTGTGGGTGAAAAGGTCCTATTTGAAGGCGGAATGCTGGTATTTCTAGGAGAAGATGTGATATATTTGGAAGAAATGTGGCATTTCTGGAAGAAACTGTCCTATTTTGGGGATAAAAGAGGTATTTGTGGGTGAAAAGGTCCTATTTGAAGTAGGAAACCTGGTATTTCTTGGAGAAGCTGTGATCTATTTGGGAGAAATGTGGCATTTCTGCAAGAAAATGTCCAATTTGGGGGGAGTAGGATGGTATTTGTGGGTGAAAAGGTCCTATTTGAAGGGGGAAAGCTGGTATTTCTTGGAGAAGATGTGATATATTTGGGAGAAATGTGGCATTTCTGGAAGAAACTGTCCTATTTTGGGGATAAAAGAGGTATTTGTGGGTGAAAAGGTCCTATTTGAAGGGGGAAACCTGGTATTACTTGGAGAAGATGTTCTGTATTTGGGAGAAATCGGGCATTTCTGGAAGAAACTGTCCTATTGTGGGGATAAAACAGATATTTGTGGTTGAAAAAGTCCTATTTGAAGAGGGAAGGCTGGTATTTCTTGGAGAAGCTGTGATCTATTTGGGATAAATCGGGCATTTCTGGAAGAAACTGTCCTATTGTGGGGATAAAACAGATATTTGTGGGTGAAAAGGTCCTATTTGAAGGGGGAAAGCTGGTATTTCTTGGAGAAGATGTGATATATTTGGGAGAAATCTGGCCTTTCATGAAGAAAATGTCCTCTTTTGGGGATAAAAGAGGTATTTGTGGGTGAAAAGGTCCTATTTGAAGGGGGATAGCTGGTATTTCTTGGAGAAGCTGTGATCTATTTGGGAGAAATGTGGCATTTCTGCAAGAAAATGTCCAATTTGGGGGGAGTAGGATGGTATATGTGGGTGAAAAAGTCCTATTTGAAGTGGGAATCCTGGTATTTCTTGGAGAAGATGTGATCTATTTGGGAGAAATGTGGCATTTCCGGAAGAAACGGTCCTATTCTGGGGATAAAAGAGGTATTTGTGGGTGAAAAGGTTTTATTTGAAGGGGGAAACCTGGTATTTCTTGGAGAAGATGTGATCTATTTGGGAGAAATCTGGCCTTTCTGGAAGAAACTGTCCTCTTTTGGGGATAAAACAGGTATTTGTGGGTGAAAAGGTCGTATTTCAGGAGGAATCCTGGTATTTCTTGGAGAAGCTGTGATATATTTGGGAGAAATCTGGCATTTCTGGAAGTAACTGATCTACTTTGGGGAGAAAGGAGGTATTTGTGGGTGAAAAGGTCCTATTTGAAGGGGGAACCCTGGTATTTCTTGGAGAAGATGTGATATATTTCGGAGAAATGTGGCATGTCTGGAATAAACTGTCCTCTTTTGGGGATAAAAGAGGTATTTGTGGGTGAAAAGGTCCTATTTGAAGGGGGATAGCTGGTATTTCTTGGAGAAGATGTGATCTATTTGGGAGAAATGTGGCCTTTCTGGAAGAAAATGTCCTCTTTTGGGGATAAAGCAGGTATTTGTGGGTGAAAAAATCCTATTTGAAGGGGGAAAGCTGGTATTTCTTGGAGAAGATGTGATATATTTGGGAGAAATGTGGCATGTCTGGAGGAAAATGTCCAATTTTGGGGATAAAAGAGGTATTTGTGGGTGAAAAGGTCCTATTTGAAGGGGGAAACGTGTTATTTCTTGCAGAAGATGTGATATATTTGGGAGAAATCTGGCATTTCTGGAAGAAAATGACCAATCTGGGGGCAGAAGGCTGGTATTTGTGGGTGAAAAGGTCCTATTTGAAGGGGGAAAGCTGGTATTTCTTGGAGAAGATGTGATATATGTGGGAGAAATGTGGCATTTCTGGAAGAAAATGTTCTATTTTGGGGATAAAAGAGGTATTTGTGGGTGATAAGGTCCTATTTGAAGGGGGAAACGTGGTATTTCTTGGAGAAGATGTGATGTATTTGGGAGAAATGTGGCATTTCTGGATGAAACTGTCCTCTTTTGGGGATAAAAGAGGTATTTGTGGGTGAAAGGGTCCTATTTGAAGGGGGAAAGCTGGTATTTCTTGGAGAAGATGTGATCTATTTGGGAGAAATGTGGCATTTCTGGAAGAAACTGTCCTATTTTGGGGATGAAAGAGGTATTTGTGGGAGAAATGTCCTATTTGAAGGCGGAAACCTGGTATTTCTTGGAGAAGATGTTATCTATTTGGGAGAAATATGGCATTTCTGCAAGAAACTGTCCTATTTTGGGGATAAAAGAGGCATTTGTGGGTGAAAAGGTCCTATTTCGAGGGGGAACCCTGGTATTTCTTGGAGAAGATGTGATATATTTGGGAGAAATCTGACCTTTCAGGAAGAAAATGTCCTATTTTGGGGGGAGAAGGCTGGTATTTGTGGGAGAAATGTCGTATTTGAGGAGGAATCCTGGTATTTCTTGGAGATGTGATATGTCTGGGAGAAATGTGGCATTTCTGGAAGAAACTGTCCTCTTTTGGGGATCAAACAGGTATTTGTGGGTGAAAAGGTCCTATTTGAAGGGGGATACCTGGTATTTCTTGGAGAAGATGTGATCTATTTGGGAGAAATCGGGCATTTCTGGAAGAAACTGTCCTATTTTGGGAATAAAAGAGGTATTTGTGGGTGAAAAGGTCCTATTTGAAGGGGGAAAGCTGGTATTTCTTGGAGAAGCTGTGATATATGTGGGAGAAATGTGGCATTTATGGTAGAAGATGTCCTATTTTCGGGGGAGAAGGCTGGTATTTGTGGGAGAAAAGGTCCTATTTCAGGAGGAATCCTGGTATTTCTTAGAGATGTGATATGTTTGGGAGAAATCTGGCCTGTCTTTCAGAAAATGTCCTCTATTGGGGATAAAACAGGTATTAGTGGGTGAAAAGGTCCTATTTGAAGGGGGAAAGCTGGTATTTCTTGGAGAAGATGAGATATATTTGGGAGAAATCTGGCATTTCTGGAAGAAAATGTCCTATTTTGGGGATAAAAGAGGTATTTGTTGGTAAAAAGGACCTATTTGAAGGAGGAAATCTGATAGTTCTTGGAGAGCTGTGATATATTTGGGAGATATGTGGCATGTCTGGAAGAAACTGTCTTCTTTTGGGGATAAAAGAGGTATTTGTGGGTGAAAGGATCCTATTTGAAGGGGGAATGCTGGTATTTCTTGGAGAAGATGTGATATATTTGGGAGAAATCTGGCATTTCTTGAAGAAAATTTCCTATTTTGGGGATCAAACAGGTTTTTGTGCGTGAAAAGGTCCTATTTGAAGGGGGAAAGCTGGTATTTCTTGGAGAAGATGTGATATATTTGGGAGAAATCTGGCCGTTCTGGAAGAAAAAGTCCTATTTTCAGGGGAGAAGGCTGGTATTTGTGGGAGAAAAGGTCCTATTTCAGGAGGAATCCTCTTATTTCTTGGAGATGTGATATGTTTGGGAGAAATGTGGCATTTCTGGAAGAAACTGTCCTCTTTTGGGGATAAAACAGGTACTTGTGGGTGAAAAGGTCCTATTTGAAGGGGGAAACGTGGTATTTCTTGGAGAAGATGTGATATATTTGGGAGAAATCGGGCATTTCTGGAAGAAACTGTCCTATTGTGGGGATAAAACAGATATTTGTGGGTGAAAAGGTCCTATTTGAAGGGGGAAAGCTGGTATTTCTTGGAGAAGCTGTGATCTATTTGGGAGAAATGTGGCATTTCTGCAAGAAAATGTCCAATTTGGGGGGAGTAGGATGGATTTTGTGGGTGAAAAGGTCCTATTTGAAGGGGGAAACCTGGTATTTCTTGGAGAAGATGTGATCTATTTGGGAGAAATGTGGCATTTCTGGAAGAAACTGTGCAATCCGGGGGAAGAAGTCTGGTATTTGTGGGTGAAAAGGTCGTATTTCAGGAGGAATCCTGGTATTTCTTGGAGAAGATGTGATATATTTGGGAGAAATGTGGCATTTCTGGAAGAAACTGTCCTATTTTGGGGATAAAAGAGGTATTTGTGGGTGAAAGGATCCTATTTGAAGGTGGAACGCTGGTATTTCTTGGAGAAGATGTTATATATTTGGGAGAAATCTGGCATTTCTGTAAGAAACTTTCCTATTTTGGGGATCAAACAGGTTTTTGTGCGTGAAAAGGACCTATTTGAAGGGGTAAAGCTGGTATTTCTTGGAGAAGATGTGATATATTTGGGAGAAATCTGGTCGTTCTGGAAGAAAAAGTCCTATTTTCTGGGGAGAAGGCTGGTATTTGTGGGAGAAAAGTTCCTATTTCAGGAGGAATCCTGGTATTTCTTGGAGATGTGATATGTTTGGGAGAAATGTGGCATTTCTGCAAGAAAATGTCCTCTTTGGGGAAAAAAGAGGTATTTGTGGGTGAAAAGGTGCTAATTCGAGGGGGAAAGCTGGTATTTCTTGGAGAAGATGTGATATATTTGGGAGAAATCGGGCATTTCTGGAAGAAACTGTCCTATTGTGGGGATAAAAGAGGTATTTGTGGGTGAAAAGATCCTATTTGAAGGGGGAAAGCTGGTATTTCTTGGAGAAGCTGTGATCTATTTGGGAGAAATCTGGCCTTTCTTGAAGAAAATGTCCTCTTTTGGGGATAAAAGAGGTATTTGTGGGTGAAAAGGTCCTATTTGAAGGGGGAAAGCTGGTATTTCTTGGAGAAGATGTGATCTATTTGGGAGAAATGTGGCATTTCTGCAAGAAAATGTCCAATTTCGGGTGAGAAGGCTGGTATTTGTGGGTGAAAAGGTCCTATTTGAAGGGGGAAAGCTGGTATTTCTTGGAGAAGATGTGATATATTTGGGAGAAATGTGGCATTTCTGGCAGAAGCTGTCCTATTTTGGGGATAAAAGAGGTATTTGTGGGTGAAAAGGTCCTATTTGAAGGGGGAAAGCTGGTATTTCTTGGAGAAGATGTGATATATTTGGGAGAAATCTGCCTTTCTGGAAGAAACTGTCGTCTTTTGGGGATAAAACAGGTATTTGTGGGAGAAATGTCCTATTTCAGGAGGAATCCTGGTATTTATTGGAGAAGATGTGATCTATTTGGGAGAAATGTGGCATTTCTGGAAGAAACTGTCCTCTTTTGGGGATAAAAGAGGTATTTGTGGGTGAAAATGTCCTATTTGAAGGGGGAGTCCTGGTATTTCTAGGAGAAGCTGTGATCTATTTGGGAGAAATGTGGCCTTTCTGGAAGAAACTGTCCTCTTTTGGGGATAGAACAGGAACTTGTGGGTGAAAAGGTCTAATTTGAAGGGGGAACCCTGGTATTTCTTGGAGAAGATGTGATCTATTTGGGAGAAATGTGGCATTCCTGGAAGAAACTGTCCTCTTTTGGGGATAAAAGAGGTATTTGTGGGTGAAAAGGTCCTATTTGAAGGGGGAAAGCTGGTATTTCTTGGAGAAGATGTGATATATTTGGAAGAAATCTGGCATTTCTGAAAGAAAATTTCCAGTTTTGAGGATAGAACAGGTATTTGTGGGTGAAAAGGTCGTATTTCAACGGGGAAAGCTGGTATTTCATGGAGAAGATGTGATATATTTGGGAGAAATCTGGCATGTCAGGAAGAAAATGTCCTATTTTGGGGATAAAGCAGGTATTTGTGGGTGAAAAGGTCCTATTTGAAGGGGGAACCCTGGTATTTCTTGGAGAAGATGTGATATATTTGGGAGAAATGTGGCATGTCTGGAATAAACTGTCCTCTTCTGGGGATAAAAGAGGTATTTGTGGGTGAAAAGGTCCTATTCGAAGGGGGAAAGATGGAATTTCTTGGAGAAGCTGTGTTATATTTGGGAGAATTGAGGCATTTCTGGAAGAAAATGTCCTCTTCTGGGGATAAAGCAGGTATTTGTGGGTGAAAAGGTCGTATTTCAGGAGGAATCCTGGTATTTCTTGGAGAAGCTGTGATATATTTGGGAGAAATCTGGCATTTCTGGAAGTAACTGATCTACTTTGGGGATAAAACAGGTATTTCTGGGTGAAAAGGTCCTATTTGAAGGGGGAACCCTGGTATTTCTTGGAGAAGATGTGATCTATTTGGGAGAAATGTGGCATGTCTGGAGGAAACTGTCCTCTTTTGGGGATAAAAGAGGTATTTGTGGGTGAAGAGGTCCTATTTGAAGGGGGAAACGTGGTATTTCTTGGAGAAGATGTGATATATTTGGGAGAAATGTGGCATTTCTGGAAGAAAAAGTCCTATTTTGGGGATAAAGCAGGTATTTGTGGGTGAAAAGGTCCTATTTGAAGGGGGAACCCTGGTATTTCTTGGAGAAGATGTGATATATTTGGGAGAAATGTGGCATGTCTGGAGGAAAATGTCCAATTTTGGGGATAAAAGAGGTATTTGTGGGAGAATAGGTCCTATTTGAAGGCGGAATCCTGGTATTTCTTGGAGAAGATGTGATATATTTGGGAGAAATCTGGCATTTCTGGAAGAAAATGTCCAATCTGGGGGCAGAAGGCTGGTATTTGTGGGTGAAAAGGTCCTATTTCCAGGGGGAACCCTGGTATTTCTTGGAGAAGATGTGATCTATTTGGGAGAAATCGGGCATTTCTGGAAGAAACTGTCCTATTTTGGGAATAAAAGAGGTATTTGTGGGTGAAAAGGTCCTATTTGAAGGGGGAAAGCTGGTATTTCTTGGAGAAGCTGTGATATATGTGGGAGAAATGTGGCATTTCTGGAAGAAGATGTCCTATTTTCGGGGGAGAAGGCTGGTATTTGTGGGAGAAAAGGTCCTATTTCAGGAGGAATCCTGGTATTTCTTAGAGATGTGATATGTTTGGGAGAAATGTGGCCTGTCTTTCAGAAAATGTCCTCTATTGGGGATAAAACAGGTATTAGTGGGTGAAAAGGTCCTATTTGAAGGGGGAAAGCTGGTATTTCTTGGAGAAGATGAGATATATTTGGGAGAAATCTGGCATTTCTGGAAGAAAATGTCCTATTTTGGGGATAAAAGAGGTATTTGTTGGTAAAAAGGACCTATTTGAAGGAGGAAATCTGATAGTTCTTGGAGAGCTGTGATATATTTGGGAGATATGTGGCATGTCTGGAAGAAACTGTCTTCTTTTGGGGATAAAAGAGGTATTTGTGGGTGAAAGGATCCTATTTGAAGGGGGAACGCTGGTATTTCTTGGAGAAGATGTGATATATTTGGGAGAAATCTGGCCGTTCTGGAAGAAAAATTCCTATTTTCAGGGGAGAAGGCTGGTATTTGTGGGAGAAAAGGTCCTATTTCAGGAGGAATCCTCTTATTTCTTGGAGATGTGATATGTTTGGGAGAAATGTGGCATTTCTGGAAGAAACTGTCCTCTTTTGGGGATAAAAGAGGTATTTGTGGGTGAAAAGGTCCTATTTGAAGGGGGAAACGTGGTATTTCTTGGAGATGTGATCTATTTGGGAGAAATCGGGCATTTCTGGAAGAAACTGTCCTATTGTGGGGATAAAACAGATATTTGTGGGTGAAAAGGTCCTATTTGAAGGGGGAAAGCTGGTATTTCTTGTAGAAGCTGTGATCTATTTGGGAGAAATGTGGCATTTCTGCAAGAAAATGTCCAATTTGGGGGGAGTAGGATGGTTTTTGTGGGTGAAAAGGTCCTATTTGAAGGGGGAAACCTGGTATTTCTTGGAGAAGCTGTGATATATTTGGGAGAAATGTGGCATTTCTGGAAGAAACTGTGCAATCCGGGGGAAGAAGTCTGGTATTTGTGGGTGAAAAGGTCGTATTTCAGGAGGAATCCTGGTATTTCTTGGAGAAGATGTGATATATTTGGGAGAAATGTGGCATTTCTGGAAGAAACTGTCCTCTTTTGGGGATAAAAGAGGTATTTGTGGGTGAAAGGATCCTATTTGAAGGTGGAACGCTGGTATTTCTTGGAGAAGATGTTATCTATTTGGGAGAAATCTGGCATTTCTGTAAGAAAATTTCCTATTTTGGGGATCAAACAGGTTTTTGTGCGTGAAAAGGACCTATTTGAAGGGGTAAAGCTGGTATTTCTTGGAGAAGATGTGATATATTTGGGAGAAATCTGGTCGTTCTGGAAGAAAAAGTCCTATTTTCTGGGGAGAAGGCTGGTATTTGTGGGAGAAAAGTTCCTATTTCAGGAGTTATCCTGTTATTTCTTGGAGATGTGATATGTTTGGGAGAAATGTGGCATTTCTGCAAGAAAATGTCCTCTTTGGGGAAAAAAGAGGTATTTGTGGGTGAAAAGGTGCTATTTGAAGGGGGAAAGCTGGTATTTCTTGGAGAAGATGTGATATATTTGGGAGAAATCGGGCATTTCTGGAAGAAACTGTCCTATTGTGGGGATAAAAGATGTATTTGTGGGTGAAAAGATCCTATTTGAAGGGGGAAAGCTGGTATTTCTTGGAGAAGATGTGATCTATTTGGGAGAAATCTGGCCTTTCTTGAAGAAAATGTCCTCTTTTGGGGATAAAAGAGGTATTTGTGGGTGAAAAGGTCCTATTTGAAGGGGGAAAGCTGGTATTTCTTGGAGAAGATGTGATATATTTGGGAGAAATGTGGCATTTCTGCAAGAAAATGTCCAATTTCGGGTGAGAAGGCAGGTATTTGTGGGTGAAAAGGTCCTATTTGAAGGGGGAAAGCTGGTATTTCTTGGAGAAGATGTGATATATTTGGGAGAAATGTGGCATTTCTGGCAGAAGCTGTCCTATTTTGAGGATAGAACAGGTATTTGTGGGTGAAAAGGTCCTATTTTTAGGGGGAAAGCTGGTATTTCTTGGAGAAGATGTGATATATTTGGGAGAAATCTGGCCTTTCTGGAAGAAACTGTCGTCTTTTGGGGATAAAACAGGTATTTGTGGGAGAAATGTCCTATTTCAGGAGGAATCCTGGTATTTATTGGAGAAGATGTGATCTATTTGGGAGAAATGTGGCATTTCTGGAAGAAACTGTCCAATTTTGGGGATAAAAGAGGTATTTGTGGGTGAAAATGTCCTATTTGAAGGGGGAGTCCTGGTATTTCTAGGAGAAGATGTGATCTATTTGGGAGAAATGTGGCATTTCTGGAAGAAACTGTCCTATTTTGGGGATAGAACAGGTACTTGTGGGTGAAAAGGTCTAATTTGAAGGGGGAACCCTGGTATTTCTTGGAGAAGATGTGATCTATTTGGGAGAAATCTGGCATTTCTGGAAGAAAATGTCCAATCTGGGGGCAGAAGGCTGGTATTTGTGGGTGAAAAGGTCCTATTTCCAGGGGGAACCCTGGTATTTCTTGGAGAAGATGTGATCTATTTGGGAGAAATCGGGCATTTCTGGAAGAAACTGTCCTATTTTGGGAATAAAAGAGGTATTTGTGGGTGAAAAGGTCCTATTTGAAGGGGGAAAGCTGGTATTTCTTGGAGAAGCTGTGATATATGTGGGAGAAATGTGGCATTTCTGGAAGAAGATGTCCTATTTTCGGGGGAGAAGGCTGGTATTTGTGGGAGAAAAGGTCCTATTTCAGGAGGAATCCTGGTATTTCTTAGAGATGTGATATGTTTGGGAGAAATGTGGCCTGTCTTTCAGAAAATGTCCTCTATTGGGGATAAAACAGGTATTAGTGGGTGAAAAGGTCCTATTTGAAGGGGGAAAGCTGGTATTTCTTGGAGAAGATGAGATATATTTGGGAGAAATCTGGCATTTCTGGAAGAAAATGTCCTATTTTGGGGATAAAAGAGGTATTTGTTGGTAAAAAGGACCTATTTGAAGGAGGAAATCTGATAGTTCTTGGAGAGCTGTGATATATTTGGGAGATATGTGGCATGTCTGGAAGAAACTGTCTTCTTTTGGGGATAAAAGAGGTATTTGTGGGTGAAAGGATCCTATTTGAAGGGGGAACGCTGGTATTTCTTGGAGAAGATGTGATATATTTGGGAGAAATCTGGCCGTTCTGGAAGAAAAATTCCTATTTTCAGGGGAGAAGGCTGGTATTTGTGGGAGAAAAGGTCCTATTTCAGGAGGAATCCTCTTATTTCTTGGAGATGTGATATGTTTGGGAGAAATGTGGCATTTCTGGAAGAAACTGTCCTCTTTTGGGGATAAAAGAGGTATTTGTGGGTGAAAAGGTCCTATTTGAAGGGGGAAACGTGGTATTTCTTGGAGATGTGATCTATTTGGGAGAAATCGGGCATTTCTGGAAGAAACTGTCCTATTGTGGGGATAAAACAGATATTTGTGGGTGAAAAGGTCCTATTTGAAGGGGGAAAGCTGGTATTTCTTGTAGAAGCTGTGATCTATTTGGGAGAAATGTGGCATTTCTGCAAGAAAATGTCCAATTTGGGGGGAGTAGGATGGTTTTTGTGGGTGAAAAGGTCCTATTTGAAGGGGGAAACCTGGTATTTCTTGGAGAAGCTGTGATATATTTGGGAGAAATGTGGCATTTCTGGAAGAAACTGTGCAATCCGGGGGAAGAAGTCTGGTATTTGTGGGTGAAAAGGTCGTATTTCAGGAGGAATCCTGGTATTTCTTGGAGAAGATGTGATATATTTGGGAGAAATGTGGCATTTCTGGAAGAAACTGTCCTCTTTTGGGGATAAAAGAGGTATTTGTGGGTGAAAGGATCCTATTTGAAGGTGGAACGCTGGTATTTCTTGGAGAAGATGTTATCTATTTGGGAGAAATCTGGCATTTCTGTAAGAAAATTTCCTATTTTGGGGATCAAACAGGTTTTTGTGCGTGAAAAGGACCTATTTGAAGGGGTAAAGCTGGTATTTCTTGGAGAAGATGTGATATATTTGGGAGAAATCTGGTCGTTCTGGAAGAAAAAGTCCTATTTTCTGGGGAGAAGGCTGGTATTTGTGGGAGAAAAGTTCCTATTTCAGGAGTTATCCTGTTATTTCTTGGAGATGTGATATGTTTGGGAGAAATGTGGCATTTCTGCAAGAAAATGTCCTCTTTGGGGAAAAAAGAGGTATTTGTGGGTGAAAAGGTGCTATTTGAAGGGGGAAAGCTGGTATTTCTTGGAGAAGATGTGATATATTTGGGAGAAATCGGGCATTTCTGGAAGAAACTGTCCTATTGTGGGGATAAAAGATGTATTTGTGGGTGAAAAGATCCTATTTGAAGGGGGAAAGCTGGTATTTCTTGGAGAAGATGTGATCTATTTGGGAGAAATCTGGCCTTTCTTGAAGAAAATGTCCTCTTTTGGGGATAAAAGAGGTATTTGTGGGTGAAAAGGTCCTATTTGAAGGGGGAAAGCTGGTATTTCTTGGAGAAGATGTGATATATTTGGGAGAAATGTGGCATTTCTGCAAGAAAATGTCCAATTTCGGGTGAGAAGGCAGGTATTTGTGGGTGAAAAGGTCCTATTTGAAGGGGGAAAGCTGGTATTTCTTGGAGAAGATGTGATATATTTGGGAGAAATGTGGCATTTCTGGCAGAAGCTGTCCTATTTTGAGGATAGAACAGGTATTTGTGGGTGAAAAGGTCCTATTTTTAGGGGGAAAGCTGGTATTTCTTGGAGAAGATGTGATATATTTGGGAGAAATCTGGCCTTTCTGGAAGAAACTGTCGTCTTTTGGGGATAAAACAGGTATTTGTGGGAGAAATGTCCTATTTCAGGAGGAATCCTGGTATTTATTGGAGAAGATGTGATCTATTTGGGAGAAATGTGGCATTTCTGGAAGAAACTGTCCAATTTTGGGGATAAAAGAGGTATTTGTGGGTGAAAATGTCCTATTTGAAGGGGGAGTCCTGGTATTTCTAGGAGAAGATGTGATCTATTTGGGAGAAATGTGGCATTTCTGGAAGAAACTGTCCTATTTTGGGGATAGAACAGGTACTTGTGGGTGAAAAGGTCTAATTTGAAGGGGGAACCCTGGTATTTCTTGGAGAAGATGTGATCTATTTGGGAGAAATGTGGCATTTCTGGAAGAAACTGTCCTCTTTTGGGGATAAAAGAGGTATTTGTGGGTGAAAAGGTCCTATTTGAAGGGGGAAAGCTGGTATTTCTTGGAGAAGATGTGATATATTTGGAAGAAATCTGGCATTTCTGTAAGAAAATTTCCAGTTTTGAGGATAGAACAGGTATTTGTGGGTGAAAAGGTCGTATTTCAAGGGGGAAAGCTGGTATTTCATGGAGAAGATGTGATATATTTGGGAGAAATCTGGCATGTCAGGAAGAAAATGTCCTATTTTGGGGATAAAGCAGGTATTCGTGGGTGAAAAGGTCCTATTTGAAGGGGGAACTCTGGTATTTCTTGGAGAAGATGTGATATATTTGGGAGAAATGTGGCATGTCTGGAATAAACTGTCCTCTTCTGGGGATAAAAGAGGTATTTGTTGGTGAAAAGGTACTATTCGAAGGGGGAAAGATGGAATTTCTTGGAGAAGCTGTGTTATATTTGGGAGAATTGAGGCATTTCTGGAAGAAAATGTCCTCTTCTGGGGATAAAGCAGGTATTTGTGGGTGAAAAGGTCGTATTTCAGGAGGAATCCTGGTATTTCTTGGAGAAGCTGTGATATATTTGGGAGAAATCTGGCATTTCTGGAAGTAACTGATCTACTTTGGGGATAAAACAGGTATTTCTGGGTGAAAAGGTCCTATTTGAAGGGGGAAACCTGGTATTTCTTGGAGAAGATGTGATCTATTTGGGAGAAATGTGGCATGTCTGGAGGAAACTGTCCTCTTTTGGGGATAAAAGAGGTATTTGTGGGTGAAGAGGTCCTATTTGAAGGGGGAAACGTGGTATTTCTTGGAGAAGATGTGATCTATTTGGGAGAAATGTGGCATTTCTGGAAGAAAATGTCCTATTTTGGGGATAAAGGAGGTATTTGTGGGTGAAAAGGTCCTATTTCGAGGGGGAACCCTGGTATTTCTTGGAGAAGATGTGATCTATTTGGGAGAAATGTGGCATGTCTGGAGGAAAATGTCCAATTTTGGGGATAAAAGAGGTATTTGTGGGAGTAATGGTCCTATTTGAAGGCGGAATCCTGGTATTTCTTGGAGAAGATGTGATATATTTGGGAGAAATCTGGCATTTCTGGAAGAAAATGTCCAATCTGGGGGCAGAAGGCTGGTATTTGTGGGTGAAAAGGTCCTATTTCCAGGGGGAACCCTGGTAATTCTTGGAGAAGAAGTGATATATTTGGGAGAAATGTGGCATTTCTGGAAGAAAATGTTCTATTTTGGGGATAAAAGAGGTATTTGTGGGTGAAAAGGTCCTATTTGAAGGGGGAAAGCTGGTATTTCTTGGAGAAGATGTGATATATTTTGGAGAAATCTGGCATTTCTTGAAGAAAATGTCCTCTTTTGGGGATAAAAGTGGTACTTGTGGGTGAAAAGTTCCTATTTGAAGGAGGAAATCTTGGAGAAGCTGTGATATATTTGGGAGAAATGTGGCATTTCTGGAAGAAACTGTCCTCTTTTGGGGATAAAAGAGGTATTTGTGGGTGAAAGGATCCTATTTGAAGGGGGAACGCTGGTATTTCTTGGAGAAGATGTGATCTATTTGGGAGAAATGTGGCATTTCTGGAAGAGACTATCGTATTTTGGGGATAAAACAGGTATCTGTGGGTGAAGAGGTCCTATTTGAAGGGGGAAAGCTGGTATTTCTTGGAGAAGATGTGATATATTTGGGAGAAATCTGGCATTTCTGGAAGAAAATGTCCAATTTGGGGGGAGTAGGATGGTATTTGTGGGTGAAAAGGTCCTATTTGAAGGGGGAAACATGGTATTTCTTGGAGAAGATGTGATCTATTTGGGAGAAATGTGGCATTTCTGGAAGAAACTGTCCTATTTTGGGGATAAAAGAGTTATTTGTGGGTGAAAAGGTCCTATTTGAAGGGGGAAAGCTGGTATTTCTTGGAGAAGATGTGATCTATTTGGGAGAAATGTGGCATTTCTGGAAGAAACTGTCGTCTTTTGTGGATAAAACAGGTATTTGTGGGAGAAATGTCCTATTTCAGGAGGAATCCTGGTATTTCTTGGAGAAGATGTGATCTATTTGGGAGAAATGTGGCATTTCTGGAAGAAACTGTCCTCTTTTGGGGATAAAAGAGGTATTTGTGGGTGAAAATGTCCTATTTGAAGGGGGAATCCTGGTATTTCTTGGAGAAGATGTGATCTATTTGGGAGAAATCTGGCATTTCTGGAAGAAACTGTCCTCTTTTGGGGATTGAACAGGTATTTGTGGGTGAAAAGGTCCTATTTGAAGGGGGAAAGCTGGTATTTCATGGAGAAGATGTGATATATTTGGGAGAAATCTGGCATGTCAGGAAGAAAATGTCCTATTTTGGGGATAAAGCAGGTATTTGTGGGTGAAAAGGTCCTATTTGAAGGGGGAAACCTGGTATTTCTTGGAGAAGATGTGATATATTTGGGAGAAATGTGGCATGTCTGGAATAAACTGTCCAATTTTGGGGATAAAAGAGGTATTTGTGGGTGAAAAGGTCCTATTTGAAGGGGGAAAGCTGGTATTTCTTGGAGAAGCTGTGATATATTTGGGAGAAATGTGGCATTTCTGGAAGAAAATGTCCAATTTTGGGGATAAAGCACGTATTTGTGGGTGAAAAGGTCGTATTTCAGGAGGAATCCTGGTATTTCTTGGAGAAGCTGTGATATATTTGGGAGAAATCTGGCATTTCTGGAAGTAACTGATCTACTTTGGGGATAAAGGAGGTATTTGTGGGTGAAAAGGTCCTATTTGAAGGGGGAACCCTGGTATTTCTTGGAGAAGATGTGATCTATTTGGGAGAAATGTGGCATGTCTGGAGGAAACTGTCCTCTTTTGGGGATAAAAGAGGCATTTGTGGGTGAAAAGGTCCTATTTGAAGGGGGATTCGTGGTATTTCTTGGAGAAGATGTGATATATTTGGGAGAAATCTGGCATTTCTGGAAGAAAATGTCCTATTTTGGGGATAAAGCAGGTATTTGTGGGTGACAAGGTCCTATTTGAAGGGGGAATCCTGGTATTTCTTGGAGAAGATGTGATATATGTGGGAGAAATGTGGCATTTCTGGAATAAAATGTCCTCTTTTGGGGATAAAAGAGGTATCTGTGGGTGAAAAGGTCCTATTTGAAGGGGGAACCCTGGTATTTCTTGGAGAAGATGTGATATATTTGGGAGAAATGTGGCATTTCTGGATGAAACTGTCCTATTTTGGGGATAAAAGAGGTATTTGTGGGAGAAATGTCCTATTTGAAGGGGGAACCCTGCTATTTCTTGGAGAAGATGTGATCTATTTGGGAGAAATATGGCATTTCTGGAAGGAACTGTCCTCTTTTGGGGATAAAAGAGGCATTTGTGGGTGAAAAGGTCCTATTTGAAGGGGGAAACGTGTTATTTCTTGGAGAAGATGTGATATATTTGGGAGAAATCTGACCTTTCAGGAAGAAAATGTCCTATTTTCGGGGGAGAAGGCTGGTATTTGTGGGAGAAATGTTCTATTTCAGGAGGAATCATGGTATTTCTTGGAGATGTGATATGTTTGGGAGAAATGTAGCATTTCTGGAAGAAACTGTCCTCTTTTGGTGATCAAACAGGTATTTGTGGGTGAAATGTTCCTATTTGAAGGGGGATACCTGGTATTTCTTGGAGAAGATGTGATCTATTTGGGAGAAATCGGGCATTTCTGGAAGAAACTGTCCTATTTTGGGGATCAAACAGGTATTTGTGGGTGAAAAGGTCCTATTTCAAGGGGGAAAGCTGGTATTTCTTGGTGAAGCTGTGATATATGTGGGAGAAATATGGCGTTTATGGTAGAAGATGCCCTATTTTCGGGGGAGAAGGCTGGTATTTGTGGGAGAAAAGGTCCTATTTCAGGAGGAATCCTGGTATTTCTTGGAGATGTGATATGTTTGGGAGAAATCTGGCATTTCTGGAAGAAAATGTCATCTATTGGGGATAAAGGAGGTATTTGTGGGTGAAAAGGTCCTATTTGAAGGGGGAAAGCTGGTATTTCTAGAAGAAGATGTGATTTATTTTTGAGAAATCGGGCATTTCTGGAAGAAACTGTCCTATTTTGGGGATAAAAGAGGTATTTGTGGGTGAAAAGGTCCTATTTGAAGGGGGAAAGCTGGTATTTCTTGGAGAAGATGTGATCTATTTGGGAGAAATGTGGCCTTTCTGGAAGAAACTGTCCTATTCTGGGGATCAAAGAGGTATTTGTGGGTGAAAAGGTCCTATTTGAAGGGGGAAACCTGGTATTTCTTGGAGAAGATGTGATATATTTGGGAGAAATGTGGCATTTCTGGAAGAAACTGTCCTCTTTTGGGGATAAAAGAGGTATTTGTGGGTGAAAAGGTCCTATTTGAAGGGGGAAAGCTGTAATTCCTTGGAGACGATATGATATATTTGGAAGATATGTGGCATTTCTGTAAGAAAACTTCCAATTTTGGGGATAGAACAGGTATTTGTGGGTGAAAAGGTCCTATTAGAAGGGGGAAAGCTGGTATTTCTTGGAGAAGATGTGGTATATTTGGGAGAAATGTGGCATTTCTGGAAGAAACTGTCGTCTTTTGGGGATAAAACAGGTATTTGTGGGAGAAATGTCCTATTACAGGAGGAATCCTGGTATTTATTGGAGAAGATGTGATCTATTTGGGAGAAATGTGGCATTTCTGGAAGAAACTGTCCTCTTTTGGGGATAAAAGAGGTATTTGTGGGTGAAAATGTCCTATTTGAAGGGGGAATCCTGGTATTTCTAGGAGAAGATGTGATCTATTTGGGAGAAATGTGGCCTTTCTGGAAGAAACTGTCCTCTTTTGGGGATAGAACAGGTACTTGTGGGTGAAAAGGTCCTATTTGAAGGGGGAACCCTGCTATTTCTTGGAGAAGATGTGATCTATTTGGGAGAAATGTGGCATTTCTGGAAGAAACTGTCCTCTTTTGGGGATAAAGCAGGTATTTGTGGGTGAAAAGGTCCTATTTGAAGGGGGAAAGCTGGTATTTCTTGGAGAAGATGTGATATATTTGGAAGAAATCTGGCATTTCTGTAAGAAAATTTCCAGTTTTGAGGATAGAACAGGTATTTGTGGGTGAAAAGGTCGTATTTCAAGGGGGAAAGCTGGTATTTCATGGAGAAGATGTGATATATTTGGGAGAAATCTGGCATGTCAGGAAGAAAATGTCCTATTTTGGGGATAAAGCAGGTATTTGTGGGTGAAAAGGTCCTATTTGAAGGGGGAACCCTGGTATTTCTTGGAGAAGATGTGATATATTTGGGAGAAATGTGGCATGTCTGGAATAAACTGTCTTCTTCTGGGCATAAAAGAGGTATTTGTTGGTGAAAAGGTCATATTCGAAGGGGGAAAGATAGAATTTCTTGGAGAAGCTGTGATATATTTGGGAGAATTGTGGCATTTCTGGAAGAAAATGTCCTCTTTTGGGGATAAAGCAGGTATTTGTGGGTGAAAAGGTCGTATTTCAGGAGGAATCCTGGTATTTCTTGGAGAAGCTGTGATATATTTGGGAGAAATCTGGCATTTCTGGAAGTAACTGATCTACTTTGGGGATAAAACAGGTATTTCTGTGTGAAAAGGTCCTATTTGAAGGGGGAACCCTGGTATTTCTTGGAGAAGATGTGATCTATTTGGGAGAAATGTGGCATGTCTGGAGGAAACTGTCCTCTTTTGGGGATAAAAGAGGTATTTGTGGGTGAAGAGGTCCTATTTGAAGGGGGAATCGTGGTATTTCTTGGAGAAGATGTGATATATTTAGGAGAAATGTGGCATTTCTGGAAGAAAATGTCCTATTTTGGGGATAAAGCAGGTATTTGTGGGTGAAAAGGTCCTATTTCGAGTGGGAACCCTGGTATTTCTTGGAGAAGCTGTGATATATTTGGGAGAAATGTGGCATGTCTGGAGGAAAATGTCCAATTTTGGGGATAAAAGAGGTATTTTTGGGAGAAAAGGTCCTATTTGAAGGCGGAATCCTGGTATTTCTTGGAGAAGATGTGATATATTTGGGAGAAATGTGGCATTTCTGCAAGAAAATGTCCAATCTGGGGGCAGAAGGCTGGTATTTGTGGGTGAAAAGGTCCTATTTCCAGGGGGAAAGCTGGTATTTCTTGGAGAAGATGTGATATATTTGGGAGAAATGTGGCATTTCTGGAAGAAAATGTTCTATTTTGGGGATAAAAGAGGTATTTGTGGGTGATAAGGTCCTATTTGAAGGGGGAAACCTGGTATTTCTTGGAGAAGATGTGATATATTTGGGAGAAATGTGGCATTTCTGGATGAAACTGTCCTATTTTGGGGATAAAACAGGTATTTGTGGGAGAAGTGTCCTATTTGAAGGGGGAACCGTGGTATTTCTTGGAGAAGATGTGATATATTTGGGAGAAATGTGGCATTTCTGGAAGAAACTGTCCTATTTTGGGGATAAAAGAGGCATTTGTGGGTGAAAAGGTCCTATTTGAAGGGGGAACCCTGGTATTTCTTGGAGAAGATGTGATATATTTGGGAGAAATCTGACCTTTCAGGAAGAAAATGTCCTATTTTCGGGGGAGAAGGCTGGTATTTGTGGGAGAAATGTTCTATTTCAGGAGGAATCCTGGTATTTCTTGGAGATGTGATATGTTTGGGAGAAATGTGGCATTTCTGGAAGAAACTGTCCTCTTTTGGGGATAAAAGAGGTATTTGTGGGTGAAAAGGTCCTATTTGAAGGGGGATACCTGGTATTTCTTGGAGAAGATGTGATCTATTTGGGAGAAATCGGGCATTTCTGGAAGAAACTGTCCTATTTTGGGGATAAAAGAGGTATTTGTGGGTGAAAAGGTCCTATTTCAAGGGGGAAAGCTGGTATTTCTTGGTGAAGCTGTGATATAAGTGGGAGAAATGTGGCATTTATGGTAGAAGATGTCCTATTTTCGGGGGAGAAGGCTGGTATTTGTGGGAGAAAAGGTCCTATTTCAGGAGGAATCCTGGTATTTCTTGGAGATGTGATATGTTTGGGAGAAATCTGGCCTGTCTTTCAGAAAATGTCCTCTATTGGGGATAAAACAGGTATTTGTGGGTGAAAAGGTCCTATTTGAAGGGGGAAAGCTGGTATTTCTTGGAGAAGATGTGATATATTTGGGAGAAATCTGGCATTTCTGTAAGAAAATGTCCTCTTTTGGGGATAAAAGAGGTATTTGTGGGTGAAAAGGTCCTATTTGAAGGAGGAAATCTGGTAGTTCTTGGAGAAGCTGTGATATATTTGGGAGAAATGTGGCATTTCTGGAAGAAACTGTCCTCTTTTGGGGATAAAAGAGGTATTTGTGGGTGAAAGGATCCTATTTGAAGGGGGAACGCTGGTATTTCTTGGAGAAGATGTGATCTATTTGGGAGAAATGTGGCATTTCTGGAAGAGACTGTCGTATTTTGGGGATAAAACAGGTATTTGTGGGTGAAAAGGTCCTATTTGAAGGGGGAAACCTGGTATTTCTTGGAGAAGATGTGATCTATTTGGGAGAAATGTGGCATTTCTGCAAGAAAATGTCCAATTTGGGGGGAGTAGGCTGGTATTTGTGGGTGAAAAGGTCCTATTTGAAGGGGGAAAGCTGGTATTTCTTGGAGAAGATGTGATCTATTTGGGAGAAATGTGGCATTTCTGGAAGAAACTGTCCTCTTTTGGGGATCAAAGAGTTATTTGTGGGTGAAAAGGTCCTATTTGAAGGGGGAAACCTGGTATTTCATGGAGAAGATGTGATATATTTGGGAGAAATGTGGCATTTCTGGAAGAAACTGTCGTCTTTTGGGGATAAAACAGGTATTTGTGGGAGAAATGTCCTATTTCAGGAGGAATCCTGGTATTTCTTGGAGAAGATGTGATCTATTTGGGAGAAATGTGGCATTTCTGGAAGAAACTGTCCTCTTTTGGGGATAAAAGAGGTATTTGTGGGTGAAAATGTCCTATTTGAAGGGGGAATCCTGGTATTTCTTGGAGAAGATGTGATCTATTTGGGAGAAATCTGGCATTTCTGGAAGAAACTGTCCTCTTTTGGGGATTGAACAGGTATTTGTGGGTGAAAAGGTCCTATTTGAAGGGGGAAAGCTGGTATTTCTTGGAGAAGATGTGATATATTTGGGAGAAATCTGGCATGTCAGGAAGAAAATGTCCTATTTTGGGGATAAAGCAGGTATTTGTGGGTGAAAAGGTCCTATTTGAAGGGGGAAACCTGGTATTTCTTGGAGAAGATGTGATCTATTTGGGAGAAATCGGGCATTTCTGGAAGAAACTGTCCTATTTTGGGGATAAAAGAGGTATTTGTGGGTGAAAAGGTCCTATTTGAAGGGGGAAAGCTGGTATTTCTTGGAGAAGCTGTGATATATTTGGGAGAAATGTGGCATTTCTGCAAGAAAATGTCCAATTTTGGGGATAAAGCAGGTATTTGTGGGTGAAAAGGTCGTATTTCAGGAGGAATCCTGGTATTTCTTGGAGAAGCTGTGATATATTTGGGAGAAATCTGGCATTTCTGGAAGTAACTGATCTACTTTGGGGATAAAGGAGGTATTTGTGGGTGAAAAGGTCCTATTTGAAGGGGGAACCCTGGTATTTCTTGGAGAAGATGTGATCTATTTGGGAGAAATGTGGCATGTCTGGAGGAAACTGTCCTCTTTTGGGGATAAAAGAGGTACTTGTGGGTGAAAAGGTCCTATTTGAAGGGGGAAACGTGGTATTTCTTGGAGAAGATGTGATATATTTGGGAGAAATCTGGCATTTCTGGAAGAAAATGTCCTCTTTTGGGGATAAAGCAGGTATTTGTGGGTGAAAAGGTCCTATTTGAAGGGGGAACCCTGGTATTTCGTGGAGAACATGTGATATATGTGGGAGAAATGTGGCATTTCTGGAATAAAATGTCCTCCTTTGGGGATAAAAGAGGTATTTGTGGGTGATAAGGTCCTATTTGAAGGGGGAAAGCTGGTATTTCTTGGAGAAGATGTGATATATTTGGGAGAAATGTGGCATTTCCGGATGAAACTGTCCTCTTTTGGGGATAAAAGATGTATTTGTGGGTGAAAGGATCCTATTTGAAGGGGGAAAGCTGGTATTTATTGGAAAAGATGTGATATATTTGGGAGAAATCTGGCATTTCTGGAAGAAACTGTCCTATTTTGGGGATAAAAGAGGTATTTCGGGGAGAAATGTCCTATTTGAAGGGGGAAAGCTGGTATTTCTTGGAGAAGATGTGATCTATTTGGGAGAAATATGGCATTTCTGGAAGAAACTGTCCTCTTTTGGGGATAAAAGAGGCATTTGTGGGTGAAAAGGTCCTATTTGAAGGGGGAACCCTGGTATTTCTTGGAGAAGATGTGATATATTTGGGAGAAATCTGACCTTTCAGAAAGAAAATGTCCTATTTTCGGGGGAGAAGGCTGGTATTTTTGGGGAAATGTTCTATTTCAGGAGGAATCCTGGTATTTCTTGGAGATGTGATATGTTTGGGAGAAATGTAGCATTTCTGGAAGAAACTGTCCTCTTTTGGGGATCAAACAGGTATTTGTGGGTGAAAAGGTCCTATTTGAAGGGGGATACCTGGTATTTCTTGGAGAAGATGTGATCTATTTGGGAGAAATCGGGCATTTCTGGAAGAAACTGTCCTATTTTGGGGATCAAACATGTATTTGTGGGTGAAAAGTTCCTATTTCAAGGGGGAAAGCTGGTATTTCTTGGTGAAGCTGTGATATATGTGGGAGAAATGTGGCGTTTATGGTAGAAGATGCCCTATTTTCGGGGGAGAAGGCTGGTATTTGTGGGAGAAAAGTTCCTATTTCAGGAGGAATCCTGGTATTTCTTGGAGATGTGATATGTTTGGGAGAAATCTGGCATTTCTGGAAGAAAATGTCATCTATTGGGGATAAAGGAGGTATTTGTGGGTGAAAAGGTCCTATTTGAAGGGGGAAAGCTGGTATTTCTAGAAGAAGATGTGATTTATTTTTGAGAAATCGGGCATTTCTGGAAGAAAATGTCCTATTTTGGGGATAAAAGAGGTATTTGTGGGTGAAAAGGTCCTATTTGAATGGGGAAAGCTGGTATTTCTTGGAGAAGATGTGATCTATTTGGGAGAAATGTGGCCTTTCTGGAAGAAACTGTCCTATTCTGGGGATCAAAGAGGTATTTGTGGGTGAAAAGGTCCTATTTGAAGGGGGAAACCTGGTATTTCTTGGAGAAGATGTGATATATTTGGGAGAAATGTGGCATTTCTGGAAGAAACTGTCCTCTTTTGGGGATAAAAGAGGTATTTGTGGGTGACAAGGTCCAATTTGAAGGGGGAAAGCTGGTATTCCTTGGAGAAGATGTGATATATTTGGAAGAAATGTGGCATTTCTGTAAGAAAACTTCCAATTTTGGGGATAGAAGAGGTACTTGTGGGTGAAAAGGTCCTATTAGAAGGGGGAAAGCTGGTATTTCTTGGAGAAGATGTGGTATATTTGGGAGAAATGTGGCATTTCTGGAAGAAACTGTCCTCTTTTGGGGATAAAAGAGGTATTTGTGGGTGAAGAGGTCCTATTTGAAGGGGGAAAGCTGGTATTTCTTGGAGAAGATGTGATCTATTTGGGAGAAATGTGGCATTTCTGGAAGAAAAAGTCCTATTTTGGGGATAAAAGAGGTATTTGTGGGTGAAAAGGTCCTATTTGAAGGGGGAAAGCTGGTATTTCATGGAGAAGATGTGATCTATTTGGGAGAAATGTGGCATTTCTGGAAGAAACTGTCCAATTTTGGGGATAAAGGAGGTATTTGTGGGTGAAAAGTTCCTATTTGAACGGGGAAAGCTGGTATTTCTTGGAGAAGATGTGATCTATTTGGGAGAAATGTGGCATTTCTGGAAGAAACTCTCCTATTTTGGGGATAGAACAGGTACTTGTGGGTGAAAAGGTCCTATTTGAAGGGGGAAACCTGGTATTTCTTGGAGAAGATGTGATATATTTGGGAGAAATCTGGCATTTCTGGAAGAAACTGTCCTATTTTGCGGATAAAACAGGTATTTGTTGGAGAAAAGGTCCTATTTGAAGGGGGAAACGTGGTATTTCTTGGAGAAGATGTGATATATTTGGGAGAAATGTGGCTTTTCTGGCAGAAACTGTCCTATTTTGGTGATAAAAGAGCTATTTGTGAGTGAAAAGGTCCAATTTCAAGGGGGAAAGCTGGTATTTCTTGGAGAAGATGTGATATATTTGGGAGAAATGTGGCCTTTCTGGAAGAAACTGTCGTCTTTTGGGGATAAAACAGGTATTTGTGGGTGAAAAGGTCCTATTTCAGGAGGAATCCTTGTATTTCTTGGAGAAACTGTGATCTATTTGGGAGAAATGTGGCATTTCTGGAAGAAACTGTCCTCTTTTGGGGATAAAAGAGGTATTTGTGGATGAAAAGGTCCTATTTGAAGAGGGGGAAAGCTGGTATTTCTTGGAGAAGATGTGATATATTTGGGAGAAATGTGGCATTTCTGGAAGAAACTGTCCTGTTTTGAGGATAAAAGAGGTATTTCTGGGTGAAAAGGTCCTATTTGAAGGGGGAAACGTGGTATTTCTTGGAGAAGATGTGATATATTTGGGAGAAATGTGGCATTTATGGAAGAAACTGTCCTATTTTGGTGATAAAAGAGGTATTTGTGGGTGAAAAGGTCCTATTTGAAGGGGGAAACCTGGTATTTCTTGGAGGAGATGTGATTTATTTGGGAGAAATGTGGCATTTCTGGAAGAATCTGTCCTATTTTGGGGATAAAACAGGTATTTGCGGGTAAAAAGGTCCTATTTGAGGGGGGAAAGCTGGTATTTCTTGGAGAAGATGTGATATATTTGGGAGAAATGTGGCCTTTCTGGAAGAAACTGTCCTCTTTTGGGGATAAAAGAGGTATTTGTGGGTGAAAAGGTCCTATTTGAAGGGGGAAACGTGGTATTTCTTGGAGAAGATGTGATATATTTGGGAGAAATGTGGCATTTCTGGATGAAACTGTCCTCTTTTGGGGATAAATGAGGTATTTGTGGGTGAAAGGATCCTATTTCAAGGGGGAAAGCTGGTATTTCTTGGAGAAGATGTGATATATTTGGGAGAAATGTGGCATTTCTGGAAGAAACTGTCCTCTTTTGGGGATGAAAGAGGTATTTGTGGAAGAAATGTCCTATTTGAAGGGGGAAACCTGGTATTTCTTGGAGAAGATGTGATATATTTGGGAGAAATATGGCATTTCTGGATGAAACAGTCCTATTTTGGGGATAAAAGAGGCATTTGTGGGTGAAAAGGTCCTATTTCCAGGGGGAACCCTGGTATTTCTTGGAGCAGATGTGATATATTTGGGAGAAATCTGACCTTTCAGGAAGAAAATGTCCTATTTTCGGGGGAGAAGGCTGATATTTGTGGGAGAAATGTCGTATTTGAGGAGGAATCCTGGTATTTCTTGGAGATGTGATATGTCTGGGAGAAATGAGGCATTTCTGGAAGAAACTGTCCTCTTTTGGGGATCAAACAGGTATTTGTGGGTGAAAAAGTCCTATTTGAAGGGGGATACCTGGTATTTCTTGGAGAAGGTGTGATCTATTTGGGAGAAATCGGGCATTTCCGGAAGAAACTGTCCTATTTTGGGGATAAAAGAGGTATTTGTGGGTAAAAAGGTCCTATTTGAAGGAGGAAATCTGATAGTTCTTGGAGAGCTGTGATATATTTGGGAGATATGTGGCAAGTCTGGAAGAAACTGTCTTCTTTTGGGGATAAAAGAGGTATTTGTGGGTGAAAGGATCCTATTTGAAGGTGGAACGCTGGTATTTCTTGGAGAAGATGTGATATATTTGGGAGAAATCTGGCATTTCTTGAAGAAAATTTCCTATTTTGGGGATCAAACAGGTTTTTGTGCGTGAAAAGTTCCTATTTGAAGGGGGAAAGCTGGTATTTCTTGGAGAAGATGTGATATATTTGGGAGAAATCTGGCCGTTCTGGAAGAAAAAGTCCTATTTTCTGGGGAGAAGGCTGGTATTTGTGGGAGAAAAGGTCCTATTTCAGGAGGAATCCTGTTATTTCTTGGAGATGTGATATGTTTGGGAGAAATGTGGCATTTCTGGAAGAAACTGTCCTATTTTGGGGATAAAAGAGGTATTTGTGGGTGAAAAGGTCCTATTTGAAGGGGGAAAGCTGGTATTTCTTGGAGAAGATGTGATATATTTGGGAGAAATCGGGCATTTCTGGAAGAAACTGTCCTATTTGGGGGATAAAAGAGGTATTTGTGGGTGAAAAGATCCTATTTGAAGGGGGAAAGGTGGTATTTCTTGGAGAAGCTGTGATATATTTGGGAGAAATGTGGCATTTCTGCAAGAAAATGTCCAATTTGGGGGGAGTAGGATGGCATTTGTGGGTGAAAAGGTCCTATTTGAAGGGGGAAACCTGGTATTTCTTGGAGAAGATGTGATATATTTGGGAGAAATGTGGCATTTCTGGAAGAAACTGTCCTATTGTGGGGATAAAGCAGATATTTGTGGGTGAAAAGGTCCTATTTGAAGGGGGAAAGCTGGTATTTCTTGGAGAAGATGTGATCTATTTGGGAGAAATCTGGCCTTTCTTGAAGAAAATGTCATCTTTTGGGGATAAAAGAGGTATTTGTGGGTGAAAAGGTCCTATTTGAAGGGGGAAACATGGTATTTCTTGGTGAAGCTGTGATCTATTTGGGAGAAATGTGGCATTTCTGCAAGAAAATGTCCAATTTGGGGGGAGTAGGATGGTATTTGTGGGTGAAAAGGTCCTATTTGAAGGGGGAAACCTGGTATTTCTTGGAGAAGATGTGATGTATTTGGGAGAAATGTGGCATTTCTGGAAGAAAATGTCCTCTTTTGGGGATAAAAGAGGAATTTGTGGGAGAAATGTCCTATTTCAGGAGGAATCCTGGTATTTATTGGAGAAGATGTGATCTATTTGGGAGAAATGTGGCATTTCTGGAAGAAACTGTCCTCTTTTGGGGATAAAAGAGGTATTTGTGGGTGAAAATGTCCTATTTGAAGGTTGAATCCTGGTATTTCTAGGAGAAGATGTGATCTATTTGGGAGAAATGTGGCCTTTCTGGAAGAAACTGTCCTCTTTTGGGGATAGAACAGGTACTTGTGGGTGAAAAGGTCCTATTTGAAGGGGGAACCCTGGTATTTCTTGGAGAAAATGTGATATATTTGGGAGAAATGTGGCATTTCTGGAAGAAACTGTCCTCTTTTGGGGATAAAAGAGGTATTTGTGGGTGAAAAGGTCCTATTTGAAGGGGGAAAGCTGGTATTTCTTGGAGAAGATGTGATATATTTGGAAGAAATCTGGCATTTCTGTAAGAAAATTTCCAGTTTTGAGGATAGAACAGGTATTTGTGGGTGAAAAGGTCGTATTTCAAGGGGGAAAGCTGGTATTTCATGGAGAAGATGTGATATATTTGGGAGAAATGTGGCATGTCTGGAAGAAAATGTCCTATTTTGGGGATAAAGCAGGTATTTGTGGGTGAAAAGGTCCTATTTGAAGGGGGAACCCTGGTATTTCTTGGAGAAGATGTGATATATTTGGGAGAAATCTGGCATTTCTGGAAGTAACTGATCTACTTTGGGGATAGAACAGGTATTTGTGGGTGAAAAGGTCCTATTTGAAGGGGGAACCCTGGTATTTCTTGGAGAAGATGTGATATATTTGGGAGAAATGTGGCATGTCTGGAGGAAACTGTCCTCTTTTGGGGATAAAAGAGGTATTTGTGGGTGAAGAGGTCCTATTTGAAGGGGGAAACGTGGTATTTCTTGGAGAAGATGTGATATATTTGGGAGAAATGTGGCATTTCTGGAAGAAAATGTCCTCTTTTGGGGATAAAGCAGGTATTTGTGGGTGAAAAGGTCCTATTTGAAGGGGGAAAGCTGGTATTTCTTGGAGAAGATGTGATATATTTGGGAGAAATGTGGCATGTCTGGAGGAAACTGTCCTCTTTTGGGGATAAAAGAGGTATTTGTGGGAGAAAAGGTCCTATTTGTAGGCGGAAACCTGGTATTTCTTGCAGAAGATGTGATCTATTTGGGAGAAATCCGGCATTTCTGGAAGAAAATGTCCAATCTGGGGGCAGAAGGCTGGTATTTGTGGGTGAAAAGGTCCTATTTGAAGGGGGAACCCTGGTATTTCTTGGAGAAGATGTGATATATGTGGGAGAAATGTGGCATTTCTGGAAGAAAATGTTCTATTTTGGGGATAAAAGAGGTATTTGTGGGTGATAAGGTCCTATTTGAAGGGGGAAACCTGGTATTTCTTGGAGAAGATGTGATATATTTTTTGGAGAAATCTGGCATTTCTGGATGAAACTGTCCTCTTTTGGGGATAAAAGAGGTATTTGTGGGAGAAATGTCCTATTTCAAGGGGGAAACCTGGTATTTCTTGGAGAAGATGTGATATATTTGGGAGAAATGTGGCATTTCTTGAAGAAAATTTCCTATTTTGGGGATCAAACAGGTTTTTGTGCGTGAAAAGTTCCTATTTGAAGGGGGAAAGCTGGTATTTCTTGGAGAAGATGTGATATATTTGGGAGAAATCAGGCCGTTCTGGAAGAAAAAGTCCTATTTTCTGGGGAGAAGGCTGGTATTTGTGGGAGAAAAGGTCCTATTTCAGGAGGAATCCTGTTATTTCTTGGAGATGTGATATGTTTGGGAGAAATGTGGCATTTCTGGAAGAAAAAGTCCTATTTTGGGGATAAAAGAGGTATTTGTGGGTGAAAATGTCCTATTTGAAGGGGGAAAGCTGGTATTTCTTGGAGAAGATGTGATATATTTGGGAGAAATCGGGCATTTCTGGAAGAAACTGTCCTATTTGGGGGATAAAAGAGGTATTTGTGGGTGAAAAGATCCTATTTGAAGGGGGAAAGGTGGTATTTCTTGGAGAAGCTGTGATATATTTGGGAGAAATGTGGCATTTCTGCAAGAAAATGTCCAATTTGGGGGGAGTAGGATGGCATTTGTGGGTGAAAAGGTCCTATTTGAAGGGGGAAACCTGGTATTTCTTGGAGAAGATGTGATATATTTGGGAGAAATGTGGCATTTCTGGAAGAAACTGTCCAATCCGGGGAAAGAAGTCTGGTATTTGTGGGTGAAAAGGTCGTATTTCAGGAGGAATCCTGGTATTTCTTGGAGAAGATGTGATATATTTGGGAGAAATCTGGCATTTCTGGAAGAAAATGTCCTCTTTTGGGGATAAAGCAGGTATTTGTGGGTGAAAAGGTCCTATTTGAAGGAGGAAATCTGGTAGTTCTTGGAGAAGCTGAGATATATTTGGGAGAAATGTGGCATTTCTGGAAGAAACAGTTGTCTTTTGGGGATAAAAGAGGTATTTGTGGGTGAAAGGATCCTATTTGAAGGGGGAACGCTGGTATTTCTTGGAGAAGATGTGATATATTTGGGAGAAATCTGGCATTTCTGTAAGAAAATTTCCTATTTTGGGGATCAAAGAGGTATTTGTGGGTGAAAAGGTCCTATTTGAAGGGGGAAAGCTGGTATTTCTTGGAGAAGATGTGATATATTTGGGAGAAATCTTGCCGTTCTGGAAGAAAAATTCCTATTTTCTGGGGAGAAGGCTGGTATTTGTGGGAGAAAAGGTCCTATTTCAGGAGGAATCATGTTATTTCTTGGAGATGTGATATGTTTGGGAGAAATGTGGCATTTCTGCAAGAAAATGTCCTCTTTTGGGGATAAAAGAGGTATTTGTGGGTGAAAAGGTCCTATTTGAAGGGGGAAACGTGGTATTTCTTGGAGAAGATGTGATATATTTGGGAGAAATCGGGCATTTCTGGAAGAAACTGTCCTATTGTGGGGATAAAACAGATATTTGTGGGTGAAAAGGTCCTATTTGAAGGGGGAAAGCTGGTATTTCTTGGAGAAGATGTGATCTATTTGGGAGAAATCTGGCCTTTATTGAAGAAAATGTCATCTTTTGGGGATAAAAGAGGTATTTGTGGGTGAAAAGGTCCTATTTGAAGGGGGAAACATGGTATTTCTTGGTGAAGCTGTGATCTATTTGGGAGAAATGTGGCATTTCTGCAAGAAAATGTCCAATTTGGGGGGAGTAGGATGGTATTTGTGGGTGAAAAGGTCCTATTTGAAGGGGGAAACCTGGTATTTCTTGGAGAAGATGTGATGTATTTGGGAGAAATGTGGCATTTCTGGAAGAAAATGTCCTCTTTTGGGGATAAAAGAGGAATTTGTGGGAGAAATGTCCTATTTCAGGAGGAATCCTGGTATTTACTGGAGAAGATGTGATCTATTTGGGAGAAATGTGGCATTTCTGGAAGAAACTGTCCTCTTTTGGGGATAAAAGAGGTATTTGTGGGTGCAAATGTCCTATTTGAAGGGGGAATCCTGGTATTTCTAGGAGAAGATGTGATCTATTTGGGAGAAATGTGGCCTTTCTGGAAGAAACTGTCCTCTTTTGGGGATAGAACAGGTACTTGTGGGTGAAAAGGTCCTATTTGAAGGGGGAACCCTGCTATTTCTTGGAGAAGATGTGATCTATTTGGGAGAAATGTGGCATTTCTGGAAGAAACTGTCCTCTTTTGGGGATAAAAGAGGTATTTGTGGGTGAAAAGGTCCTATTTGAAGGGGGAAAGCTGGTATTTCTTGGAGAAGATGTGATATATTTGGAAGAAATCTGGCATTTCTGTAAGAAAATTTCCAGTTTTGAGGATAGAACAGGTATTTGTGGGTGAAAAGGTCGTATTTCAAGGGGGAAAGCTGGTATTTCATGGAGAAGATGTGATATATTTGGGAGAAATGTGGCATGTCTGGAAGAAAATGTCCTATTTTGGGGATAAAGCAGGTATTTGTGGGTGAAAAGGTCCTATTTGAAGGGGGAACCCTGGTATTTCTTGGAGAAGATGTGATATATTTGGGAGAAATCTGGCATTTCTGGAAGTAACTGATCTACTTTGGGGATAGAACAGGTATTTGTGGGTGAAAAGGTCCTATTTGAAGGGGGAACCCTGGTATTTCTTGGAGAAGATGTGATATATTTGGGAGAAATGTGGCATGTCTGGAGGAAACTGTCCTCTTTTGGGGATAAAAGAGGTATTTGTGGGTGAAGAGGTCCTATTTGAAGGGGGAAACGTGGTATTTCTTGGAGAAGATGTGATATATTTGGGAGAAATGTGGCATTTCTGGAAGAAAATGTCCTCTTTTGGGGATAAAGCAGGTATTTGTGGGTGAAAAGGTCCTATTTGAAGGGGGAAAGCTGGTATTTCTTGGAGAAGATGTGATATATTTGGGAGAAATGTGGCATGTCTGGAGGAAACTGTCCTCTTTTGGGGATAAAAGAGGTATTTGTGGGAGAAAAGGTCCTATTTGTAGGCGGAAACCTGGTATTTCTTGCAGAAGATGTGATCTATTTGGGAGAAATCCGGCATTTCTGGAAGAAAATGTCCAATCTGGGGGCAGAAGGCTGGTATTTGTGGGTGAAAAGGTCCTATTTGAAGGGGGAACCCTGGTATTTCTTGGAGAAGATGTGATATATGTGGGAGAAATGTGGCATTTCTGGAAGAAAATGTTCTATTTTGGGGATAAAAGAGGTATTTGTGGGTGATAAGGTCCTATTTGAAGGGGGAAACCTGGTATTTCTTGGAGAAGATGTGATATATTTTTTGGAGAAATCTGGCATTTCTGGATGAAACTGTCCTCTTTTGGGGATAAAAGAGGTATTTGTGGGAGAAATGTCCTATTTCAAGGGGGAAACCTGGTATTTCTTGGAGAAGATGTGATATATTTGGGAGAAATGTGGCATGTCTGGAGGAAACTGTCCTCTTTTGGGGATAAAAGAGGTATTTGTGGGTGAAAAGGTCCTATTTGAAGGGGGATACCTGTTATTTCTTGGAGAAGATGTGATCTATTTTTGGAGAAATCGGGCATTTCTGGAAGAAACTGTCCTATTTTGGGGATAAAAGAGGTATTTGTGGGTGAAAAGGTCCTATTTGAAGGGGGAAAGCTGGTATTTCTTGGTGAAGCTGTGATATAAGTGGGAGAAATGTGGCATTTATGGTAGAAGATATCCTATTTTCGGGGGAGAAGGCTGGTATTTGTCGGAGAAAAGGTCCTATTTCAGGAGGAATCCTGGTATTTCCTGGAGATGTGATATGTTTGGGAGAAATCTGGCCTGTCTTTCAGAAAATGTCCTCTATTGGGGATAAAACAGGAATTTGTGGGTGAAAAGGTCCTATTTGAAGGGGGAACCCTGGTATTTCTTGGAGAAGATGTGATATATTTGGGAGAAATCTGGCATTTCCGGAAGAAACTGTCCTATTTTGGGGATAAAAGAGGTATTTGTGGGTGAACAGGTCCTATTTGAAGGAGGAAATCTGATAGTTCTTGGAGAGCTGTGATATATTTGGGAGATATGTGGCAAGTCTGGAAGAAACTGTCGTATTTTGGGGATAAAAGAGGTATTTGTGGGTGAAAGGATCCTATTTGAAGGGGGAACGCTGGTATTTCTTGGAGAAGATGTGATATATTTGGGAGAAATCTGGCATTTCTTGAAGAAAATTTCCTATTTTGGGGATCAAACAGGTTTTTGTGCGTGAAAAGTTCCTATTTGAAGGGGGAAAGCTGGTATTTCTTGGAGAAGATGTGATATATTTGGGAGAAATCTGGCCGTTCTGGAAGAAAAAGTCCTATTTTCTGGGGAGAAGGCTGGTATTTGTGGGAGAAAAGCTCCTATTTCAGGAGGAATCCTGTTATTTCTTGGAGATGTGATATGTTTGGGAGAAATGTGGCATTTCTGGAAGAAAATGTCCTCTTTTGGGGATAAAAGAGGTATTTGTGGGTGAAAAGGTCCTATTTGAAGGGGGAAACGTGGTATTTCTTGGAGAAGATGTGATATATTTGGGAGAAATCGGGCATTTCTGGAAGAAACTGTCCTATTGTGGGGATAAAACAGATATTTGTGGGTGAAAAGGTCCTATTTGAAGGGGGAAACCTGGTATTTCTTGGAGAAGCTGTGATCTATTTGGGAGAAATGTGGCATTTCTGCAAGAAAATGTCCAATTTGGGGGGAGTAGGATGGTATTTGTGGGTGAAAAGGTCCTATTTCAAGGGGGAACCCTGGTATTTCTTGGAGAAGATGTGATATATTTGGGAGAAATGTGGCATTTCTGGAAGAAACTATCCAATCCGGGGAAAGAAGTCTGGTATTTGTGGGTGAAAAGGTCGTATTTCAGGAGGAATCCTGGTATTTCTTGGAGAAGATGTGATATATTTGGGAGAAATGTGGCATTTCTGGAAGAAACTGTCCTACTTTGGGGATAAAAGAGGTAGTTGTGGGTGAAAAGGTCCTATTTGAAGGGGGAACCCTGGTATTTCTTGGAGAAGATGTGATATATTTGGGAGAAATCTGGCATTTCTGGAAGAAAATGTCCTATTTTGGGGATAAAAGAGGTATTTGTGGGTGAAAAGGTCCTATTTGAAGGAGGAAATCTGGTAGTTCTTGGAGAAGCTGAGATATATTTGGGAGAAATGTGGCATTTCTGGAAGAAACTGTTGTCTTTTGGGGATAAAAGAGGTATTTGTGGGTGAAAGGATCCTATTTGAAGGGGGAACGCTGGTATTTCTTGGAGAAGATGTGATATATTTGGGAGAAATCTGGCATTTCTGTAAGAAAATTTCCTATTTTGGGGATCAAACAGGTTTTTGTGCGTGAAAAGGTCCTATTTGAAGGGGGAAAGCTGGTATTTCTTGGAGAAGATGTGATATATTTGGGATAAATCTGGCCGTTCTGGAAGAAAAAGTCCTATTTTCTTGGGAGAAGGCTGGTATTTGTGGGAGAAAAGGTCCTATTTCAGGAGGAATCCTGTTATTTCTTGGAGATGTGATATGTTTGGGAGAAATGTGGCATTTCTGCAAGAAAATGTCCTCTTTTGGGGATAAAAGAGGTATTTGTGGGTGAAAAGGTCCTATTTGAAGGGGGAAACGTGGTATTTCTTGGAGAAGATGTGATATATTTGGGAGAAATCAGGCATTTCTGGAAGAAACTGTCCTATTGTGGGGATAAAAGAGGTATTTGTGGGTGAAAAGGTCCTATTTGAAGGGGGAAAGCTGGTATTTCTTGGAGAAGATGTGATATATTTGGAAGAAATCTGGCATTTCTGTAAGAAAATTTCCAGTTTTGAGGATAGAACAGGTATTTGTGGGTGAAAAGGTCGTATTTCAAGGGGTAAAGCTGGTATTTCATGGAGAAGATGTGATATATTTGGGAGAAATCTGGCATGTCAGGAAGAAAATGTCCTATTTTGGGGATAAAGCAGGTATTTGTGGGTTAAAAGGTCCTATTTGAAGGGGGAACCCTGGTATTTCTTGGAGAAGATGTGATATATTTGGGAGAAATGTGGCATGTCTGGAATAAACTGTCCTCTTCTGGGGATAAAAGAGGTATTTGTTGGTGAAAAGTTCCTATTCGAAGGGGGAAAGCTGGAATTTCTTGGAGAAGCTGTGATATATTTGGGAGAAATGTGGCATTTCTGGAAGAAAATGTCCAATTTTGGGGATAAAGCAGGTACTTGTGGGTGAAAAGGTCGTATTTCAGGAGGAATCCTGGTATTTCTTGGAGAAGCTGTGATATATTTGGGAGAAATCTGGCATTTCTGGAAGTAACTGATCTACTTTGGGGATAGAACAGGTATTTGTGGGTGAAAAGGTCCTATTTGAAGGGGGAACCCTGGTATTTCTTGGAGAAGATGTGATATATTTGGGAGAAATGTGGCATGTCTGGAGGAAACTGTCCTCTTTTGGGGATAAAAGAGGTATTTGTGGGTGAAGAGGTCCTATTTGAAGGGGGAAACGTGGTATTTCTTGGAGAAGATGTGATATATGTGGGAGAAATGTGGCATTTCTGGAAGAAAATGTCCTCTTTTGGGGATAAAGCAGGTATTTGTGGGTGAAAAGGTCCTATTTGAAGGGGGAAAGCTGGTATTTCTTGGAGAAGATGTGATATATTTGGGAGAAATGTGGCATGTCTGGAGGAAACTGTCCTCTTTTGGGGATAAAAGAGGTATTTGTGGGAGAAAAGGTCCTATTTGAAGGCGGAAACCTGGTATTTCTTGGAGAAGATGTGATATATTTGGGAGAAATGTGGCATTTCTGCAAGAAAATGTCCAATCTGGGGGCAGAAGGCTGGTATTTGTGGGTGAAAAGGTCCTATTTGAAGGGGGAACCCTGGTATTTCTTGGAGAAGATGTGATATATGTGGGAGAAATGTGGCATTTCTGGAAGAAACTGTCCTATTTGGGGGATAAAAGAGGTATTTGTGGGTGATAAGGTCCTATTTGAAGGGGGAAAGCTGGTATTTCTTGGAGAAGATGTGATATATTTGGGAGAAGTCTGGCATTTCTGGATGAAACTGTCCTATTTTGGGGATAAAAGAGGTATTTGTGGGAGAAATGTCCTATTTCAAGGGGGAAACCTGGTAGTTCTTGGAGAAGATGTGATATATTTGGGAGAAATGTGGCATTTCTGGAAGAAACTGTCCTATTTTGGGGATAAAAGAGGCATTTGTGGGTGAAAAGGTCCTATTTGAAGGGGGAACCCTGGTATTTCTTGGAGAAGATGTGATATATTTGGGAGAAATCTGACCTTTCAGGAAGAAAATGTCCTATTTTCGGGGGAGAAGGCTGATATTTGTGGGAGAAATGTTCTATTTCAGGAGGAATCCTGGTATTTCTTGGAGATGTGATATGTTTGGGAGAAATGTGGCATTTCTGGAAGAAACTGTCCTCTTTTGGGGATCAAACAGGTATTTGTGGGTGAAAAGGTCCTATTTGAAGGGGGATACCTGGTATTTCTTGGAGAAGATGTGATCTATTTGGGAGAAATCGGGCATTTCTGGAAGAAACTGTCCTATTTTGGGGATAAAAGAGGTATTTGTGGGTGAAAAGGTCCTATTTGAAGGGGGAAAGCTGGTATTTCTTGATGAAGCTGTGATATATGTGGGAGAAATGTGGCATTTATGGTAGAAGATGTCCTATTTTCGGGGGAGAAGGCTGGTATTTGTGGGAGAAAAGGTCCTATTTCAGGAGGAATCCTGGTATTTCTTGGAGATGTGATATGTTTGGGAGAAATCTGGCCTGTCTTTCAGAAACTGTCCTCTTTTGGGGATAAAAGAGGTATTTGTGGGTGAAAAGGTCCTATTTGAAGGGGGAAACGTGGTATTTCTTGGAGAAGATGTGATATATTTGCGAGAAATCTGGCATTTCTGGAAGAAAATGTTCTATTTTGGGGATAAAAGAGGTATTTGTGGGTGAAAAGGTCCTATTTGAAGGAGGAAATCTGGTAGTTCTTGGAGAAGCTGTGATACTTTTGGGAGAAATGTGGCATTTCTGGAAGAAACTGTCCTATTTTGGGGATAAAAGAGGTATTTGTGGGTGAATGGATCCTATTTGAAGGGGGAAAGCTGGTATTCCTTGGAGAAGATGTGATATATTTGGAAGAAATGTGGCATTTCTGTAAGAAAACTTCCAATTTTGGGGATAGAACAGGTTTTTGTGCGTGAAAAGGTCCTATTTGAAGGGGGAAAGCTGGTATTTCTTGGAGAAGATGTGATATATTTGGGAGAAATCTGGCCGTTCTGGACGAAAAAGTCCTATTTTCAGGGGAGAAGGCTGGTATTTGTGGGAGAAAAGGTCCTATTTCAGGAGGAATCCTGTTATTTCTTGGAGATGTGATATGTTTGGGAGAAATGTGGCCTTTCTGGAAGAAACTGTCCTATTTTGGGGATAAAAGAGGTATTTGTGGGTGAAAAGGTCCTATTTGAAGGGGGAAACGTGGTATTTCTTGGAGAAGATGTTCTATATTTGGGAGAAATCGGGCATTTCTGGAAGAAACTGTCCTATTGTGGGGATAAAACAGATATTTGTGGGTGAAAAGGTCCTATTTGAAGGGGGAAAGCTGGTATTTCTTGGAGAAGATGTGATCTATTTGGGAGAAATCTGGCCTTTCTTGAAGAAAATGTCCTCTTTTAAGGATAAAAGAGGTATTTGTGGGTGAAAAGGTCCTATTTGAAGGGGGAAAGCTGGTATTTCTTGGAGAAGATGTGATATATTTGGGAGAAATCGGGCATTTCTGGAAGAAACTGTCCTATTGTGGGGATAAAACAGATATTTGTGGGTGAAAAAGTCCTATTTGAAGGGGGAAACCTGGTATTTCTTGGAGAAGCTGTGATCTATTTGGGAGAAATGTGGCATTTCTGCAAGAAAATGTCCAATTTGGGGGGAGTAGGATGGTATTTGTGGGTGAAAAGGTCCTATTTGAAGGGGGAACCCTGGTATTTCTTGGAGAAGATGTGATATATTTGGGAGAAATGTGGCATTTCTGGAAGAAACTATCCAATCCGGGGAAAGAAGTCTGGTATTTGTGGGTGAAAAGGTCGTATTTCAGGAGGAATCCTGGTATTTCTTGGAGAAGATGTGATGTATTTGGGAGAAATGTGGCATTTCTGGAAGAAACTGTCCTACTTTGGGGATAAAAGAGGTAGTTGTGGGTGAAAAGGTCCTATTTGAAGGGGGAACCCTGGTATTTCTTGGAGAAGATGTGATATATTTGGGAGAAATCTGGCATTTCTGGAAGAAAATGTCCTATTTTGGGGATAAAAGAGGTATTTGTGGGTGAAAAGGTCCTATTTGAAGGAGGAAATCTGGTAGTTCTTGGAGAAGCTGAGATATATTTGGGAGAAATGTGGCATTTCTGGAAGAAACTGTTGTCTTTTGGGGATAAAAGAGGTATTTGTGGGTGAAAGGATCCTACTTGAAGGGGGAACGCAGGTATTTCTTGGAGAAGATGTGATATATTTGGGAGAAATCTGGCATTTCTGTAAGAAAATTTCCTATTTTGGGGATCAAACAGGTTTTTGTGCGTGTAAAGGTCCTATTTGAAGGGGGAAAGCTGGTATTTCTTGGAGAAGATGTGATATATTTGGGATAAATGTGGCCTTTCTGGAAGAAACTGTCCTCTTTTGGGGATAGAACAGGTACTTGTGGGTGAAAAGGTCCTATTTGAAGGGGGAACCCTGGTATTTCTTGGAGAAGATGTGATCTATTTGGGAGAAATGTGGCATTTCTGGAAGAAACTGTCCTCTTTTGGGGATAAAAGAGGTATTTGTGGGTGAAAAGGTCCTATTTGAAGGGGGAAAGCTGGTATTTCTTGGAGAAGATGTGATATATTTGGAAGAAATCTGGCATTTCTGTAAGAAAATTTCCAGTTTTGAGGATAGAACAGGTATTTGTGGGTGAAAAGGTCGTATTTCAAGGGGGAAAGCTGGTATTTCATGGAGAAGATGTGATATATTTGGGAGAAATCTGGCATGTCAGGAAGAAAATGTCCTATTTTGGGGATAAAGCAGGTATTTGTGGGTTAAAAGGTCCTATTTGAAGGGGGAACCCTGGTATTTCTTGGAGAAGATGTGATATATTTGGGAGAAATGTGGCATGTCTGGAATAAACTGTCCTCTTCTGGGGATAAAAGAGGTATTTGTTGGTGAAAAGTTCCTATTCGAAGGGGGAAAGCTGGAATTTCTTGGAGAAGCTGTGATATATTTGGGAGAAATGTGGCATTTCTGGAAGAAAATGTCCAATTTTGGGGATAAAGCAGGTACTTGTGGGTGAAAAGGTCGTATTTCAGGAGGAATCCTGGTATTTCTTGGAGAAGCTGTGATATATTTGGGAGAAATCTGGCATTTCTGGAAGTAACTGATCTACTTTGGGGATAGAACAGGTATTTGTGGGTGAAAAGGTCCTATTTGAAGGGGGAACCCTGGTATTTCTTGGAGAAGATGTGATCTATTTGGGAGAAATGTGGCATGTCTGGAGGAAACTGTCCTCTTTTGGGGATAAAAGAGGTATTTGTGGGTGAAGAGGTCCTATTTGAAGGGGGAAACGTGGTATTTCTTGGAGAAGATGTGATATATTTGGGAGAAATCTGGCATTTCTGGAAGAAAATGTCCTCTTTTGGGGATAAAGCAGGTATTTGTGGGTGAAAAGGTCCTATTTGAAGGGGGAAAGCTGGTATTTCTTGGAGAAGATGTGATATATTTGGGAGAAATGTGGCATGTCTGGAGGAAACTGTCCTCTTTTGGGGATAAAAGAGGTATTTGTGGGAGAAAAGGTCCTATTTGAAGGCGGAAACCTGGTATTTCTTGGAGAAGATGTGATATATTTGGGAGAAATGTGGCATTTCTGCAAGAAAATGTCCAATCTGGGGGCAGAAGGCTGGTATTTGTGGGTGAAAAGGTCCTATTTGAAGGGGGAACCCTGGTATTTCTTGGAGAAGATGTGATATATGTGGGAGAAATGTGGCATTTCTGGAAGAAACTGTCCTATTTGGGGGATAAAAGAGGTATTTGTGGGTGATAAGGTCCTATTTGAAGGGGGAAAGCTGGTATTTCTTGGAGAAGATGTGATATATTTGGGAGAAGTCTGGCATTTCTGGATGAAACTGTCCTATTTTGGGGATAAAAGAGGTATTTGTGGGAGAAATGTCCTATTTCAAGGGGGAAACCTGGTATTTCTTGGAGAAGATGTGATATATTTGGGAGAAATGTGGCATTTCTGGAAGAAACTGTCCTATTTTGGGGATAAAAGAGGCATTTGTGGGTGAAAAGGTCCTATTTGAAGGGGGAACCCTGGTATTTCTTGGAGAAGATGTGATATATTTGGGAGAAATCTGACCTTTCAGGAAGAAAATGTCCTATTTTCGGGGGAGAAGGCTGATATTTGTGGGAGAAATGTTCTATTTCAGGAGGAATCCTGGTATTTCTTGGAGATGTGATATGTTTGGGAGAAATGTGGCATTTCTGGAAGAAACTGTCCTCTTTTGGGGATCAAACAGGTATTTGTGGGTGAAAAGGTCCTATTTGAAGGGGGATACCTGGTATTTCTTGGAGAAGATGTGATCTATTTGGGAGAAATCGGGCATTTCTGGAAGAAACTGTCCTATTTTGGGGATAAAAGAGGTATTTGTGGGTGAAAAGGTCCTATTTGAAGGGGGAAAGCTGGTATTTCTTGGTGAAGCTGTGATATATGTGGGAGAAATGTGGCATTTATGGTAGAAGATGTCCTATTTTCGGGGGAGAAGGCTGGTATTTGTGGGAGAAAAGGTCCTATTTCAGGAGGAATCCTGGTATTTCTTGGAGATGTGATATGTTTGGGAGAAATCTGGCCTGTCTTTCAGAAACTGTCCTCTTTTGGGGATAAAACAGGTATTTGTGGGTGAAAAGGTCCTATATGAAGGGGGAAACGTGGTATTTCTTGGAGAAGATGTGATATATTTGCGAGAAATCTGGCATTTCTGGAAGAAAATGTTCTATTTTGGGGATAAAAGAGGTATTTGTGGGTGAAAAGGTCCTATTTGAAGGAGGAAATCTGGTAGTTCTTGGAGAAGCTGTGATACTTTTGGGAGAAATGTGGCATTTCTGGAAGAAACTGTCCTATTTTGGGGATAAAAGAGGTAATTGTGGGTGAATGGATCCTATTTGAAGGGGGAAAGCTGGTATTCCTTGGAGAAGATGTGATATATTTGGAAGAAATGTGGCATTTCTGTAAGAAAACTTCCAATTTTGGGGATAGAACAGGTTTTTGTGCGTGAAAAGGTCCTATTTGAAGGGGGAAAGCTGGTATTTCTTGGAGAAGATGTGATATATTTGGGAGAAATCTGGCCGTTCTGGACGAAAAAGTCCTATTTTCAGGGGAGAAGGCTGGTATTTGTGGGAGAAAAGGTCCTATTTCAGGAGGAATCCTGTTATTTCTTGGAGATGTGATATGTTTGGGAGAAATGTGGCATTTCTGGAAGAAACTGTCCTATTTTGGGGATAAAAGAGGTATTTGTGGGTGAAAAGGTCCTATTTGAAGGGGGAAACGTGGTATTTCTTGGAGAAGATGTTCTATATTTGGGAGAAATCGGGCATTTCTGGAAGAAACTGTCCTATTGTGGGGATAAAACAGATATTTGTGGGTGAAAAGGTCCTATTTGAAGGGGGAAAGCTGGTATTTCTTGGAGAAGATGTGATATATTTGGGAGAAATCTGGCCTTTCTTGAAGAAAATGTCCTCTTTTAAGGATAAAAGAGGTATTTGTGGGTGAAAAGGTCCTATTTGAAGGGGGAAACCTGGTATTTCTTGGAGAAGATGTGATCTATTTGGGAGAAATGTGGCATTTCTGCAAGAAAATGTCCAATTTGGGGGGAGTAGGATGGTATTTGTGGGTGAAAAGGTCCTATTTGAAGGGGGAAACCTGGTATTTCTTGGAGAAGATGTGATCTATTTGGGAGAAATGTGGCATGTCTGGAAGAAAATGTCCTATTTTGGGGATAGAACAGGTACTTGTGGGTGAAAAGGTCCTATTTGAAGGGGGAACCCTGGTATTTCTTGGAGAAGATGTGATATATTTGGGAGAAATATGGCATTTCTGGAAGAAACTGTCGTCTTTTGGGGATAGAACAGGTATTTGTGGGAGAAATGTCCTATTTCAGGAGGAATCCTGGTATTTCTTGGAGAAGATGTGATATATTTGGGAGAAATGTGGCATTTCTGGAAGAAACTGTCCTCTTTTGGGGATAAAAGAGGTATTAGTGGGTGAAAATGTCCTATTTGAAGGGGGAAAGCTGGTATTTCTTGGAGAAGATGTGATCTATTTGGGAGAAATGTGGCCTTTCTGGAAGAAACTGTCCTCTTTTGGGGATAGAACAGGTACTTGTGGGTGAAAAGGTCCTATTTGAAGGGGGAAAGCTGGTATTTCATGGAGAAGATGTGATATATTTGGGAGAAATGTGGCGTGTCTGGAATAAAATGTCCTATTTTGGGGATAAAAGAGGTATTTGTGGGTGAAAAGGTCCTATTTGAAGGGGGAAACCTGGTATTTCTTGGAGAAGATGTGATATATTTGGGAGAAATGTGGCATGTCTGGAAGAAAATGTCCTCTTTTGGGGATAAAAGAGGTATTTGTGGGTGAAAAGGTCCTATTTGATGGGGAAAGCTGGTATTTCTTGGAGAAGCTGTGATATATTTGGGAGAAATGTGGCCTTTCTGGAAGAAAATGTCCAATTTTGGGGATAAAGCAGGTATTTGTGGGTGAAAAGGTCGTATTTCAGGAGGAATCCTGGTATTTCTTGGAGAAGCTGTGATATATTTGGGAGAAATCTGGCATTTCTGGAAGTAACTGATCTACTTTGGGGATAGAGGAGGTATTTGTGGGTGAAAAGGTCCTATTTGAGGGGGAACCCTGGTATTTCTTGGAGATGATGTGATATATTTGGGAGAAATGTGGCATGTCTGGAGGAAACTGTCCTCTTTTGGGGATAAAAGAGGTATTTGTGGGTGAAAAGGTCCTATTTGAAGGCGGAAAGCTGGTATTTCTTGGAGAAGATGTGATCCATTTGGGAGAAATCTGGCATTTCTGGAAGAAAATGTCCTCTTTTGGGGATAAAGCAGGCATTTGTGGGTGAAAAGGTCCTATTTGAAGGGGGAAACCTGGTATTTCTTGGAGAAGATGTGATATGTTTGGGAGAAATGTGGCATTTCTGGATGAAACTGTCCTCTTTTGGGGATAAAAGAGGTATTTGTGGGTGATAAGGTCCTATTTGAAGGGGGAAAGCTGGTATTTCTTGGAGAAGATGTGATATATTTGGGAGAAATGTGGCATTTCTGGATGAAACTGTCCTCTTTTGGGGATAAAAGAGGTATTTGTGGGTGAAAGGATCCTATTTGAAGGGGGAAATCTGGTAGTTCTTGGAGAAGATGTGATATATTTGGGAGAAATGTGGCATTTCTGGAAGAAACTGTCCTATTTTGGGGATAAAAGAGGTATTTGTGGGAGAAATGTCCTATTTGAAGGGGGAAACCTGGTATTTCTTGGAGAAGATGTGATCTATTTGGGAGAAATCTGGCATTTCTGGAAGAAACTGTCCTATTTTGGGGATAAAAGAGGTATTTGTGGGTGAAAAGGTCCTATTTCCAGGGGGAACCCTGGTATTTCTTGGAGAAGATGTGATATATTTGGGAGAAATCTGACCTTTCAGGAAGAAAATGTCCTATTTTCGGGGGAGAAGGCTGATATTTGTGGGAGAAATGTTCTATTTCAGGAGGAATCCTGGTATTTCTTGGAGATGTGATATGTTTGGGAGAAATGTGGCATTTCTGGAAGAAACTGTCCTCTTTTGGGGATCAAACAGGTATTTGTGGGTGAAAAGGTCCTATTTGAAGGGGGATACCTGGTATTTCTTGGAGAAGATGTGATCTATTTGGGAGAAATCGGGCATTTCTGGAAGAAACTGTCCTATTTTGGGGATAAAAGAGGTATTTGTGGGTGAAAAGGTCCTATTTGAAGGGGGAAAGCTGGTATTTCTTGGTGAAGCTGTGATATATGTGGGAGAAATGTGGCATTTATGGTAGAAGATGTCCTATTTTCGGGGGAGAAGGCTGGTATTTGTGGGAGAAAAGGTCCTATTTCAGGAGGAATCCTGGTATTTCTTGGAGATGTGATATGTTTGGGAGAAATCTGGCCTGTCTTTCAGAAACTGTCCTCTTTTGGGGATAAAACAGGTATTTGTGGGTGAAAAGGTCCTATATGAAGGGGGAAACGTGGTATTTCTTGGAGAAGATGTGATATATTTGCGAGAAATCTGGCATTTCTGGAAGAAAATGTTCTATTTTGGGGATAAAAGAGGTATTTGTGGGTGAAAAGGTCCTATTTGAAGGAGGAAATCTGGTAGTTCTTGGAGAAGCTGTGATACTTTTGGGAGAAATGTGGCATTTCTGGAAGAAACTGTCCTATTTTGGGGATAAAAGAGGTAATTGTGGGTGAATGGATCCTATTTGAAGGGGGAAAGCTGGTATTCCTTGGAGAAGATGTGATATATTTGGAAGAAATGTGGCATTTCTGTAAGAAAACTTCCAATTTTGGGGATAGAACAGGTTTTTGTGCGTGAAAAGGTCCTATTTGAAGGGGGAAAGCTGGTATTTCTTGGAGAAGATGTGATATATTTGGGAGAAATCTGGCCGTTCTGGACGAAAAAGTCCTATTTTCAGGGGAGAAGGCTGGTATTTGTGGGAGAAAAGGTCCTATTTCAGGAGGAATCCTGTTATTTCTTGGAGATGTGATATGTTTGGGAGAAATGTGGCATTTCTGGAAGAAACTGTCCTATTTTGGGGATAAAAGAGGTATTTGTGGGTGAAAAGGTCCTATTTGAAGGGGGAAACGTGGTATTTCTTGGAGAAGATGTTCTATATTTGGGAGAAATCGGGCATTTCTGGAAGAAACTGTCCTATTGTGGGGATAAAACAGATATTTGTGGGTGAAAAGGTCCTATTTGAAGGGGGAAAGCTGGTATTTCTTGGAGAAGATGTGATATATTTGGGAGAAATCTGGCCTTTCTTGAAGAAAATGTCCTCTTTTAAGGATAAAAGAGGTATTTGTGGGTGAAAAGGTCCTATTTGAAGGGGGAAACCTGGTATTTCTTGGAGAAGATGTGATCTATTTGGGAGAAATGTGGCATTTCTGCAAGAAAATGTCCAATTTGGGGGGAGTAGGATGGTATTTGTGGGTGAAAAGGTCCTATTTGAAGGGGGAAACCTGGTATTTCTTGGAGAAGATGTGATCTATTTGGGAGAAATGTGGCATGTCTGGAAGAAAATGTCCTATTTTGGGGATAGAACAGGTACTTGTGGGTGAAAAGGTCCTATTTGAAGGGGGAACCCTGGTATTTCTTGGAGAAGATGTGATATATTTGGGAGAAATATGGCATTTCTGGAAGAAACTGTCGTCTTTTGGGGATAGAACAGGTATTTGTGGGAGAAATGTCCTATTTCAGGAGGAATCCTGGTATTTCTTGGAGAAGATGTGATATATTTGGGAGAAATGTGGCATTTCTGGAAGAAACTGTCCTCTTTTGGGGATAAAAGAGGTATTAGTGGGTGAAAATGTCCTATTTGAAGGGGGAAAGCTGGTATTTCTTGGAGAAGATGTGATCTATTTGGGAGAAATGTGGCCTTTCTGGAAGAAACTGTCCTCTTTTGGGGATAGAACAGGTACTTGTGGGTGAAAAGGTCCTATTTGAAGGGGGAAAGCTGGTATTTCATGGAGAAGATGTGATATATTTGGGAGAAATGTGGCGTGTCTGGAATAAAATGTCCTATTTTGGGGATAAAAGAGGTATTTGTGGGTGAAAAGGTCCTATTTGAAGGGGGAAACCTGGTATTTCTTGGAGAAGATGTGATATATTTGGGAGAAATGTGGCATGTCTGGAAGAAAATGTCCTCTTTTGGGGATAAAAGAGGTATTTGTGGGTGAAAAGGTCCTATTTGATGGGGAAAGCTGGTATTTCTTGGAGAAGCTGTGATATATTTGGGAGAAATGTGGCCTTTCTGGAAGAAAATGTCCAATTTTGGGGATAAAGCAGGTATTTGTGGGTGAAAAGGTCGTATTTCAGGAGGAATCCTGGTATTTCTTGGAGAAGCTGTGATATATTTGGGAGAAATCTGGCATTTCTGGAAGTAACTGATCTACTTTGGGGATAGAGGAGGTATTTGTGGGTGAAAAGGTCCTATTTGAGGGGGAACCCTGGTATTTCTTGGAGATGATGTGATATATTTGGGAGAAATGTGGCATGTCTGGAGGAAACTGTCCTCTTTTGGGGATAAAAGAGGTATTTGTGGGTGAAAAGGTCCTATTTGAAGGCGGAAAGCTGGTATTTCTTGGAGAAGATGTGATCCATTTGGGAGAAATCTGGCATTTCTGGAAGAAAATGTCCTCTTTTGGGGATAAAGCAGGCATTTGTGGGTGAAAAGGTCCTATTTGAAGGGGGAAACCTGGTATTTCTTGGAGAAGATGTGATATGTTTGGGAGAAATGTGGCATTTCTGGATGAAACTGTCCTCTTTTGGGGATAAAAGAGGTATTTGTGGGTGATAAGGTCCTATTTGAAGGGGGAAAGCTGGTATTTCTTGGAGAAGATGTGATATATTTGGGAGAAATGTGGCATTTCTGGATGAAACTGTCCTCTTTTGGGGATAAAAGAGGTATTTGTGGGTGAAAGGATCCTATTTGAAGGGGGAAATCTGGTAGTTCTTGGAGAAGATGTGATATATTTGGGAGAAATGTGGCATTTCTGGAAGAAACTGTCCTATTTTGGGGATAAAAGAGGTATTTGTGGGAGAAATGTCCTATTTGAAGGGGGAAACCTGGTATTTCTTGGAGAAGATGTGATCTATTTGGGAGAAATCTGGCATTTCTGGAAGAAACTGTCCTATTTTGGGGATAAAAGAGGTATTTGTGGGTGAAAAGGTCCTATTTCCAGGGGGAACCCTGGTATTTCTTGGAGAAGATGTGATATATTTGGGAGAAATCTGACCTTTCAGGAAGAAAATGTCCTATTTTCGGGGGAGAAGGCTGGTATTTGTGGGAGAAATATTCTATTTCAGGAGGAATCCTGGTATTTCTTGGAGATGTGATATGTTTGGGAGAAATCTGGCCTTTCTGGAAGAAAATGTCCTCTTTTGGGGATAAAAGAGGTATTTGTGGGTGAAAAGGCCCTATTTCAAGGGGGATACCTGGTATTTCTTGGAGAAGATGTGATCTATTTGGGAGAAATCGGGCATTTCTGGAAGAAACTGTCCTATTTTGGGGATCAAACAGGTATTTGTGGGTGAAAAGGTCCTATTTCAAGGGGGAAAGCTGGTATTTCTTGATGAAGCTGCGATATATGTGGGAGAAATGTGGCATTTATGGTAGAAGATGTCCTATTTTCGGGGGAGAAGGCTGGTATTTGTGGGAGAAAAGGTCCTATTTCAGGAGGAATCCTGGTATTTCTTGGAGATGTGATATGTTTGGGAGAAATGTGGCATTTCTGGAAGAAAATGTCCTCTTTTGGGGATAAAAGAGGTATTTGTGGGTGAAAAGGTCCTATTTGAAGGGGGAAACCTTGTATTTCTTGGAGAAGATGTGATTTATTTTTGAGAAATCTGGCATTTCTGGAAGAAAATTTCCTATTTTGGGGATAAAAGAGGTATTTGTGGGTGAAAAGGTCCTATTTGAATGGGGAAAGCTGGTATTTCTTGGAGAAGATGTGATCTATTTGGGAGAAATGTGGCCTTTCTGGAAGAAACTGTCCTATTCTGGGGATAAAAGAGGTATTTGTGGGTGAAAAGGTCCCATTTGAAGGGGGAAACCTGGTATTTCTTGGAGAAGATGTGATATATTTGGGAGAAATGTGGCCTTTCTGGAAGAAACTGTCCTCTTTTGGGGATAAAAGAGGTATTTGTGGGTAAAAAGGTCCTATTTGAGGGGGGAAAGCTGGTATTTCTTGGAGAAGATGTGATATATTTGGAAGAAATGTGGCATTTCTGTAAGAAAACTTCCAATTTTGGGGATAGAACAGGTATTTGTGGGTGAAAAGGTCCTATTTGAAGGGGGAAAGCTGGTATTTCTTGATGAAGCTGCGATATATGTGGGAGAAATGTGGCATTTATGGTAGAAGATGTCCTATTTTCGGGGGAGAAGGCTGGTATTTGTGGGAGAAAAGGTCCTATTTCAGGAGGAATCCTGGTATTTCTTGGAGATGTGATATGTTTGGGAGAAATGTGGCATTTCTGGAAGAAAATGTCCTCTATTGGGGATAAAGGAGGTATTTGTGGGTGAAAAGGTCCTATTTGAAGGGGGAAACCTTGTGTTTCTTGGAGAAGATGTGATTTATTTTTGAGAAATCGGGCATTTCTGGAAGAAAATTTCCTATTTTGGGGATAAAAGAGGTATTTGTGGGTGAAAAGGTCCTATTTGAATGGGGAAAGCTGGTATTTCTTGGAGAAGATGTGATCTATTTGGGAGAAATGTGGCCTTTCTGGAAGAAACTGTCCAATTCTGGGGATAAAAGAGGTATTTGTGGGTGAAAAGGTCCCATTTGAAGGGGGAACCCTGGTATTTCTTGGAGAAGATGTGATATATTTGGGAGAAATGTGGCATGTCTGGAATAAACTGTCCTCTTCTGGGGATAAAAGAGGTATTTCTTGGTGAAAAGTTCCTATTCGAAGGGGGAAAGCTGGAATTTCTTGGAGAAGCTGTGATATATTTGGGAGAAATGTGGCATTTCTGGAAAAAAATGTCCAATTTTGGGGATAAAGCAGGTACTTGTGGGTGAAAAGGTCGTATTTCAGGAGGAATCCTGGTATTTCTTGGAGAAGCTGTGATATATTTGGGAGAAATCTGGCATTTCTGGAAGTAACTGGTCTACTTTGGGGATAGAACAGGTATTTGTGGGTGAAAAGGTCCTATTTGAAGGGGGAACCCTGGTATTTCTTGGAGAAGATGTGATATATTTGGGAGAAATGTGGCATGTCTGGAGGAAACTGTCCTCTTTTGGGGATAAAAGAGGTATTTGTGGGTGAAGAGGTCCTATTTGAAGGGGGAAACGTGGTATTTCTTGGAGAAGATGTGATATATTTGGGAGAAATGTGGCATTTCTGGAAGAAAATGTCCTCTTTTGGGGATAAAGCAGGTATTTGTGGGTGAAAAGGTCCTATTTGAAGGGGGAAACCTGGTATTTCTTGGAGAAGATGTGATATATTTGGGAGAAATGTGGCATTTCTGCAAGAAAATGTCCAATCTGGGGGCAGAAGGCTGGTATTTGTGGGTGAAAAGGTCCTATTTGAAGGGGGAACCCTGGTATTTCTTGGAGAAGATGTGATATATGTGGGAGAAATGTGGCATTTCTGGAAGAATCCGTCCTATTTTGGGGATAAAAGAGGTATTTGTGGGTGATAAGGTCCTATTTGAAGGGGGAAACCTGGTATTTCTTGGAGAAGATGTGATATATTTGGGAGAAGTCTGGCATTTCTGGATGAAACTGTCCTATTTTGGGGATAAAAGAGGTATTTGTGGGAGAAATGTCCTATTTGAAGGGGTAATGCTGGTATTTCTTGGAGAAGATGTGATATATTCGGAAGAAATCTTTCATTTCTGGCAGAAACTGTACTCTTTTGGGGATAAAAGAGGTATTTGTGGGTGTAAAGGTCCTATTTGAAGGGGGAACCCTGGTATTTCTTGGAGAAGCTGTGATATATTTGGGAGAAATGTGGCATTTCTGGAAGAAAATGTCCTATTTTGCGGATAAAGCAGGTATTTGTGGGAGAAAAGGTCCAATTTGAAGGGGGAAACCTGGTATTTCTTGGAGAAGATGTGATATATTTGGGAGAAATCTGGCAGTTCTGGAAGAAACTGCCCAATTTGTGGGTGAAAAGGTCCTATTTGAAGGGGGAACCCTGGTATTTCTTGGAGAAGATGTGATATATTTGGGAGAAATCTGACCTTTCAGGAAGAAAATGTCCTATTTTCGGGGGAGAAGGCTGATATTTGTGGGAGAAATGTTCTATTTCAGGAGGAATCCTGGTATTTCTTGGAGATGTGATATGTTTGGGAGAAATGTGGCATTTCTGGAAGAAACTGTCCTCTTTTGGGGATAAAAGAGGTATTTGTGGGTGAAAAGGTCCTATTTGAAGGGGGATACCTGGTATTTCTTGGAGAAGATGTGATCTATTTGGGAGAAATCGGGCATTTCTGGAAGAAACTGTCCTATTTTGGGGATAAAAGAGGTATTTGTGGGTGAAAAGGTCATATTTCAAAGGGGAAAGCTGGTATTTCTTGGTGAAGCTGTGATATATGTGGGAGAAATGTGGCATTTATGGTAGAAGATGTCCTATTTTCGGGGGAGAAGGCTGGTATTTGTGAGAGAAAAGGTCCTATTTCAGGAGGAATCCTGGTATTTCTTGGAGATGTGATATGTTTGGGAGAAATCTGGCCTGTCTTTCAGAAAATGTCCTCTATTGGGGATAAAACTGGTATTTGTGGGTGAAAAGGTCCTATTTGAAGGGGGAAACGTGGTATTTCTTGGAGAAGATGTGATATATTTGCGAGAAATCTGGCATTTCTGGAAGAAAATGTTCTATTTTGGGGATAAAAGAGGTATTTGTGGGTGAAAAGGTCCTATTTGAAGGAGGAAATCTGGTAGTTCTTGGAGAAGCTGTGATACTTTTGGGAGAAATGTGGCATTTCTGGAAGAATCCGTCCTCTTTTGGGGATAAAAGAGGTATTTGTGGGTGAATGGATCCTATTTGAAGGGGGAAAGCTGGTATTCCTTGGAGAAGATGTGATATATTTGGAAGAAATGTGGCATTTCTGTAAGAAAACTTCCAATTTTGGGGATAGAACAGGTTTTTGTGCGTGAAAAGGTCCTATTTGAAGGGGGAAAGCTGGTATTTCTTGGAGAAGATGTGATATATTTGGGAGAAATCTGGCCGCTCTGGACGAAAAAGTCCTATTTTCAGGGGAGAAGGCTGGTATTTGTGGGAGAAAAGGTCCTATTTCAGGAGGAATCCTGTTATTTCTTGGAGATGTGATATGTTTGGGAGAAATGTGGCATTTCTGGAAGAAACTGTCCTCTTTTGGGGATAAAAGAGGTATTTGTGGGTGAAAAGGTCCTATTTGAAGGGGGAAACGTGGTATTTCTTGGAGAAGATGTTCTATATTTGGGAGAAATCGGGCATTTCTGGAAGAAACTGTCCTATTGTGGGGATAAAACAGATATTTGTGGGTGAAAAGGTCCTATTTGAAGGGGGAAAGCTGGTATTTCTTGGAGAAGATGTGATATATTTGGGAGAAATCTGGCCTTTCTTGAAGAAAATGTCCTCTTTTAAGGATAAAAGAGGTATTTGTGGGTGAAAAGGTCCTATTTGAAGGGGGAAACCTGGTATTTCTTGGAGAAGCTGTGATCTATTTGGGAGAAATGTGGCATTTCTGCAAGAAAATGTCCAATTTGGGGGGAGTAGGATGGTATTTGTGGGTGAAAAGGTCCTATTTGAAGGGGGAAACCTGGTATTTCTTGGAGAAGATGTGATCTATTTGGGAGAAATGTGGCATGTCTGGAAGAAAATGTCCTATTTTGGGGATAAAACAGGTATTTGTGGGAGAAATGTCCTATTTCAGGAGGAATCCTGGTATTTCTTGGAGAAGATGTGATATATTTGGGAGAAATGTGGCATTTCTGGAAGAAACTGTCCTCTTTTGGGGATAAAAGAGGTATTAGTGGGTGAAAAGGTCCTATTTGAAGGGGGAAAGCTGGTATTTCTTGGAGAAGATGTGATATATTTGGGAGAAATGTGGCCTTTCTGGAAGAAACTGTCCTCTTTTGGGGATAGAACAGGTACTTGTGGGTGAAAAGGTCCTATTTGAAGGGGGAAAGCTGGTATTTCATGGAGAAGATGTGATATATTTGGGAGAAATGTGGCGTGTCTGGAATAAAATGTCCTATTTTGGGGATAAAGCAGGTATTTGTGGGTGAAAAGGTCCTATTTGAAGGGGGAACCCTGGTATTTCTTGGAGAAGATGTGATATATTTGGGAGAAATGTGGCATGTCTGGAAGAAAATGTCCTCTTTTGGGGATAAAAGAGGTATTTGTGGGTGAAAAGGTCCTATTTGAAGGGGGAAAGCTGGTATTTCTTGGAGAAGCTGTGATATATTTGGGAGAAATGTGGCATTTCTGGAAGAAAATGTCCAATTTTGGGGATAAAGCAGGTATTTGTGGGTGAAAAGGTCGTATTTCAGGAGGAATCCTGGTATTTCTTGGAGAAGCTGTGATATATGTGGGAGAAATCTGGCATTTCTGGAAGTAACTGATCTACTTTGGGGATAAAGGAGGTATTTGTGGGTGAAAAGGTCCTATTTGAAGGGGGAACCCTGGTATTTCTTGGAGAAGATGTGATCTATTGGGGAGAAATGTGGCATGTCTGGAGGAAACTGTCCTCTTTTGGGGATAAAAGAGGTATTTGTGGGTGAAAAGGTCCTATTTGAAGGGGGAAAGCTGGTATTTCTTGGAGAAGATGTGATATATTTGGGAGAAATGTGGCATTTCTGGAAGAAAATGTCCTCTTTTGGGGATAAAGCAGGTATTTGTGGGTGAAAAGGTCCTATTTGAAGGGGGAAACCTGGTATTTCTTGGAGAAGATGTGATATGTTTGGGAGAAATGTGGCATTTCTGGATGAAACTGTCCTCTTTTGGGGATAAAAGAGGTATTTGTGGGTGATAAGGTCCTATTTGAAGGTTGAAACCTGGTATTTCTTGGAGAAGATGTGATATATTTGGGAGAAATGTGGCATTTCTGGATGAAACTGTCCTCTTTTGGGGATAAAAGAGGTATTTGTGGGTGAAAGGATCCTATTTGAAGGGGGAACCCTGGTATTTCTTGGAGAAGATGTGATATATTTGGGAGAAATGTGGCATTTCTGGAAGAAACTGTCGTATTTTGGGGATAAAAGAGGTATTTGTGGGAGAAATGTCCTATTTGAAGGGGGAAACCTGGTATTTCTTGGAGAAGATGTGATCTATTTGGGAGAAATCTGGCATTTCTGGAAGAAACTGTCCTATTTTGGGGATAAAAGAGGTATTTGTGGGTGAAAAGGTCCTATTTCCAGGGGGAACCCTGGTATTTCTTGGAGAAGATGTGATATATTTGGGAGAAATCTGACCTTTCAGGAAGAAAATGTCCTATTTTCGGGGGAGAAGGCTGGTATTTGTGGGAGAAATATTCTATTTCAGGAGGAATCCTGGTATTTCTTGGAGATGTGATATGTTTGGGAGAAATCTGGCCTTTCTGGAAGAAAATGTCCTCTTTTGGGGATAAAAGAGGTATTTGTGGGTGAAAAGGCCCTATTTGAAGGGGGATACCTGGTATTTCTTGGAGAAGATGTGATCTATTTGGGAGAAATCGGGCATTTCTGGAAGAAACTGTCCTATTTTGGGGATCAAACAGGTATTTGTGGGTGAAAAGGTCCTATTTCAAGGGGGAAAGCTGGTATTTCTTGATGAAGCTGCGATATATGTGGGAGAAATGTGGCATTAATGGTAGAAGATGTCCTATTTTCGGGGGAGAAGGCTGGTATTTGTGGGAGAAAAGGTCCTATTTCAGGAGGAATCCTGGTATTTCTTGGAGATGTGATATGTTTGGGAGAAATGTGGCATTTCTGGAAGAAAATGTCCTCTATTGGGGATAAAGGAGGTATTTGTGGGTGAAAAGGTCCTATTTGAAGGGGGAAACCTTGTATTTCTTGGAGAAGATGTGATTTATTTTTGAGAAATCTGGCATTTCTGGAAGAAAATTTCCTATTTTGGGGATAAAAGAGGTATTTGTGGGTGAAAAGGTCCTATTTGAATGGGGAAAGCTGGTATTTCTTGGAGAAGATGTGATCTATTTGGGAGAAATGTGGCCTTTCTGGAAGAAACTGTCCTATTCTGGGGATAAAAGAGGTATTTGTGGGTGAAAAGGTCCCATTTGAAGGGGGAAACCTGGTATTTCTTGGAGAAGATGTGATATATTTGGGAGAAATGTGGCCTTTCTGGAAGAAACTGTCCTCTTTTGGGGATAAAAGAGGTATTTGTTGGTGACAAGGTCCAATTTGAAGGGGGAAAGCTGGTATTCCTTGGAGAAGATGTGATATATTTGGAAGAAATGTGGCATTTCTGTAAGAAAACTTCCAATTTTGGGGATAGAACAGGTATTTGTGGGTGAAAAGGTCCTATTTGAAGGGGGAAAGCTGGTATTTCTTGGAGAAGATGTGATATATTTGGGAGAAATGTGGCATTTCTGGAAGAAACTGTCCTCTTTTGGGGATAAAAGAGGTATTTGTGGGTGAAGAGGTCCTATTTCGAGGGGGAAAGCTGGTATTTCTTGGAGAAGCTGTGATCTATTTGGGAGAAATGTGGCATTTCTGGAAGAAAATGTTCTATTTTGGGGATAAAAGAGGTATTTGTGGGTGAAAAGGTCCTATTTGAAGGGGGAAAGCTGGTATTTCTTGGAGAAGATGTGATATATTTGGGAGAAATCTGGCAGTTCTGGAAGACACTGTCCAATTTTGGGGATAAAGAAGGCATTTGTGGGTGAAAAGTTCCTATTTGAACGGGGAAAGCTGGTATTTCTTGGAGAAGATGTGATCCATTTGGGAGAAATGTGGCATTTCTGGAAGAAAATGTCCTATTTTGGGGATAGAACAGGTACTTGTGGGTGAAAAGGTCCTATTTGAAGGGGGAAACGTGGTATTTCTTGGAGAAGATGTGATATATTTGGGAGAAATGTGGCATGTCTGGAGGAAAATGTCCTCTTTTGGGGATAAAAGAGGTATTTGTGGGAAAAAAGGACCTATTTGAAGGGGGAAAGCTGGTATTTCTTGGAGAAGCTGTGATCTATTTGGGAGAAATGTGGCATTTCTGGAAGAAAATGTCCAATTTGGTTGCAGAAGGCAGGTATTTGTGGGTGAAAAGGTCCTATTTGAAGGGGGAAAGCTGGTATTTCTTGGAGAAGATGTGTTATATTTGGGAGAAATGTGGCATTTCTGGAAGAAACTGTCCTCTTTTGGGGATAAAAGAGGTATTTGTGGGTGAAAAGGTCCTATTTGAAGGGGGAAAGCTGGTATTTCTTGGAGAAGATGTGATATATTTGGGAGAAATCTGGCATTTCTGGAAGAAACTGTCAAATCTGGGGGAAGAAGTCTGGTATTTGTGGGTGAAAAGGTCGTATTTCAGGAGGAATCCTGGTATTTCTTGGAGAAGATGTGATATATTTGGGAGAAATGTGGCATGTCTGGAATAAACTGTCCTATTTGAGGGATAAAAGAGGTATTTGTGGGTGAAAAGGTCCTATTTGAAGGGGGAAAGCTGGTATTTCTTGGAGAAGATGTGATCTATTTGGGAGAAATGTGGCATTTCTGGAAGATAATGTCCTATTTGAGGGTTAAAAGAGGTATTTGTGGGTGAAAAGGTCCTATTTGAAGGGGGAAACCTGGTATTTCTTGGAGAAGCTGTGATCTATTTGGGAGAAATGTGGCATTTCTGGAAGGAAATGTCCAATTTTGGGGATAAAGCAGGTATTTGTGGGTGAAAAGTTCATATTTCAGGAGGAATCCTGGTATTTCTTGGAGAAGCTGTGATATATTTGGGAGAAATCTGGCATTTCTGGAAGTAACTGATCCACTTTGGGGATAAAGGAGGTATTTGTGGGTGAAAAGGTCCTATTTGAAGGGGGAACCCTGGTATTTCTTGGAGAAGATGTGATATATTTGGGAGAAATGTGGCATGTCTGGAGGAAACTGTTCTCTTTTGGGGATAAAAGAGGTATTTGTGGGTGAAAAGGTCCTATTTGAAGGGGGAAACGTGGTATTTCTTGGAGAAGATGTGATCTATTTGGGAGAAATGTGGCCTTTCTGGAAGAAAATGTCCTCTTTTGGGGATAAAGCAGGTATTTGTGGGTGAAAAGGTCCTATTTGAAGGGGGAACCCTGGTATTTCTTGGAGAAGATGTGATATATGTGGGAGAAATGTGGCATTTCTGGAAGAAACTGTCCTCTTTTGGGGATAAAAGAGGTATTTGTGGGTGATAAGGTCCTATTTGAAGGGGGAAAGCTGGTATTTCTTGGAGAAGATGTGATATATTTGGGAGAAATGTGGCATTTCTGGATGAAACTGTCCTCTTTTGGGGATAAAAGAGGTATTTGTGGGTGAAAAGGTCCTATTTGAAGGGGGAACCGTGGTATTTCTTGGAGAAGATGTGATATATTTGGGAGAAATGTGGCATTTCTGGAAGAAACTGTCCTATATTGGGGATAAAGCAGGTATTTGTGGGAGAAATGTCCTATTTGAAGGGGGAAACCTGGTATTTCTTGGAGAAGATGTTATCTATTTGGGAGAAATATGGCATTTCTGGAAGAAACTGTCCTATTTTGGGGATAAAAGAGGCATTTGTGGGTGAAAAGGTCCTATTTCCAGGGGGAACCCTGGTATTTCTTGGAGAAGATGTGATATATTTGGGAGAAATCTGACCTTTCAGGAAGAAAATGTCCTATTTTCGGGGGAGAAGGCTGGTATTTGTGGGAGAAATGTTCTATTTCAGGAGGAATCCTGGTATTTCTTGGAGATGTGATATGTTTGGGAGAAATGTAGCATTTCTGGAAGAAACTGTCCTCTTTTGGGGATCAAACAGGTATTTGTGGGTGAAAAGGTCCTATTTGAAGGGGGATACCTGGTATTTCTTGGAGAAGATGTAATCTATTTGGGAGAAATCGGGCATTTCTGGAAGAAACTGTCCTATTTTGGGGATAAAAGAGGTATTTGTGGGTGAAAAGGTCCTATTTCAAGGGGGAAAGCTGGTATTTCTTGATGAAGCTGTGATATATGTGGGAGAAATGTGGCATTTATGGTAGAAGATGTCCTATTTTCGGGGGAGAAGGCTGGTATTTGTGGAAGAAAAGGTCCTATTTCAGGAGGAATCCTAGTATTTCTTGGAGATGTGATATGTTTGGGAGAAATCTGGCATTACTGGAAGAAACTGTCCTCTTTTGGGGATAAAGGAGGTATTTGTGGGTGAAAAGGTCCTATTTGAAGGGGGAAAGCTGGTATTTCTAGAAGAAGATGTGATTTATTTTTGAGAAATCGGGCATTTCTGGAAGAAAATTTCCTATTTTGGGGTTAAAAGAGGTATTTGTGGGTGAAAAGGTCCTATTTGAAGGGGGAAAGCTGGTATTTCTTGGAGAAGATGTGATATATTTGGGAGAAATGTGGCCTTTCTGGAAGAAACTGTCCTATTCTGGGGATCAAAGAGGTATTTGTGGGTGAAAATGTCCCATTTGAAGGGGGAAACCTGGTATTTCTTGGAGAAGATGTGATATATTTGGGAGAAATGTGGCATTTCTGGAAGAAACTGTCCTCTTTTGGGGATAAAAGAGGTATTTGTGGGTGAAAAGGTCCTATTTGAAGGGGGAAAGCTGGTATTTCTTGGAGAAGATGTGATATATTTGGAAGAAATGTGGCATTTCTGTAAGATACCTTCCAATTTTGGGGATAGAACAGGTATTTGTGGGTGAAAAGGTCCTATTTGAAGGGGGAACCCTGGTATTTCTTGGAGAAGATGTGGTATATTTGGGAGAAATGTGGCGTTTCTGGAAGAAACTGTCCTCTTTTGGGGATAAAAGAGCTATTTGTGGGAGAAGAGGTCCTATTTCGAGGGGGAAAGCTGGTATTTCTTGGAGAAGCTGTGATCTATTTGGGAGAAATGTGGCATTTCTGGAAGAAAATGTCCTCTTTTGGGGATAAAAGAGGTATTTGTGGGTGAAAAGGTCCTATTTGAAGGGGGAAAGCTGGTATTTCTTGGAGAAGATGTGATATATTTGGGAGAAATGTGGCCTTTCTGGAATAAACTGTCCAATTTTGGGGATAAAGGAGGTATTTGTGGGTGAAAAGGCCCTATTTGAACGGGGAAAGCTGGTATTTCTTGGAGAAGATGTGATCTATTTGGGAGAAATGTGGCATTTCTGGAAGAAAAAGTCCTATTTTGGGGATAGAACAGGTACTTGTGGGTGACAAGGTCCTATTTGAAGGGGGAACCCTGGTATTTCTTGGAGAAGATGTGATATATTTGGGAGAAATCTGGCATGTCAGGATGATAATGTCCTCTTTTGGGGATAAAAGAGGTATTTGTGTGAAAAAAGGTCCTATTTGAAGGGGGAAAGCTGGTATTTCTTGGAGAAGCTGTGATCTATTTGGGAGAAATCTGGCATTTCTGGAAGAAAATGTCCAATTTGGTTGCAGAAGGCAGGTATTTGTGGGTGAAAAGGTCCTATTTGAAGGGGGAAAGCTGGTATTTCTTGGAGAAGATGTGTTATATTTGGGAGAAATGTGGCATTTCTGGAAGAAACTGTCCTCTTTTGGGGATAAAAGAGGTATTTGTGGGTGAAAAGTTCCTATTTGAAGGGGGAAAGCTGGTATTTCTTGGAGAAGATGTTCTATATTTGGGAGAAATGTGGCATTTCTGGAAGAAACTGTCAAATCTGGGGGAAGAAGTCTGGTATTTGTGGGTGAAAAGGTCGTATTTCAGGAGGAATCCTGGTATTTCTTGGAGAAGATGTGATCTATTTGGGAGAAATGTGGCATTTCTGGAAGAAAATGTCCAGTTTTGGGGATAAAGCAGGTATTTGTGGGTGAAAAGGTCCTATTTGAAGGGGGAACCCTGGTATTTCTTGGAGAAGATGTGGTATATTTGGGAGAAATGTGGCATGTCTGGAGGAAAATGTCCAATTTGGGGGATAAAAGAGGTATTTGTGGGAGAAAAGGTCCTATTTGAAGGGGGAAAGCTGGTATTTCTTGGAGAAGATGTGATTTATTTGGGAGAAATGTGGCATGTCTGGAAGAAAATGTCCTCTTTTGGGGATAAAAGAGGTACTTGTGGGTGAAAAGGTCCTATTTGAAGGGGGAACCCTGGTATTTCTTGGAGAAGATGTGATATATTTGGGAGAAATGTGGCATTTCTGGAAGAAAATGTCCAATTTTGGGGATAAAGCAGATATCTGTGGGTGAAAAGGTCCTATTTGAAGGGGGAACCCTGGTATTTCTTGGAGAAGATGAGATCTGTTTGGGAGAAATGTGGCATTTCTGGAAGAAACTGTCCTCTTTTGGGGATAAAGTAGGTATTTGTGGGTGAAAAGGTCCTATTTGAAGGGGGAAAGCTGGTATTTCTTGGAGAAGATGTGATATATTTGGGAGAAATCTGGCATTTCTGGAAGAAACTGTCCAATTTTGGGGATAAAGCAGGTATTTGTGGGTGAAAAGGTCCTATTTGAAGGGGGAAAGCTGCTATTTCTTGGAGAAGATGTTCTATATTTGGGAGAAATGTGGCATTTCTGGAAGAAAATGTCCTATTTTGGGGATAAAGGAGGTATTTGTGGTGAAAAGGTCCTATTTGAAGGGGGAACCCTGGTATTTCTTGGAGAAGATGTAATATATTTGGGAGAAATCTGGCATGTCTGGAAGAAACTGTCCTCTTTTGGGGATAAAGCAGGTATTTGTGGAGAAAAGGTCCTATTTGAAGGGGGAAATCTGGTATTTCTTGGAGAAGATGTGATCTATTTGGGAGAAATCTGGCATTTCTGGAAGAAAATGTCCTATTTTGGGGAAAAAAGAGGTATTTGTGGGTGAAAAGGTCCTATTTGAAGGGGGAAACCTGGTATTTCTTGGAGAAGATGTGATATATTTGGGAGAAATGTGGCATTTCTGGAAGAAAATGTCCTATTTTGGGGTTCAAACAGGTATTTGCGGGTGAAAAGGTCCTATTTGAAGGGGGAAACCTGGTATTTCATGGAGAAGATGTGATATATTTGGAGAAATCTGGCATGTCAGGATGAAAATGTCCTATTTTGGGGATAAAAGAGGTATTTGTGGGAGAAAAGGTCCTATTTCAAGGGGGAAACCTGGTATTTCTTGGGGAAGATTTGATATATTTGGGAGAAATGTGACATTTCTAGAAGAAGAAACTGTCCTCTTTTGGGGATAAAAGAGGTATTTGTGGGTGAAAAGCTCCTATTTGAAGGGGGAAACCTGGCATTTCTTGGAGAAGATGTGAGATATTTGGGAGAAATCTGGCATTTCTTGAAGAAAATGTCCTATTTTCCGGGGAGAAGGTTGGTATTTGTGTTAGAAAAGGTCCTATTTGAAGGGGTAATGCTGGTATTTCTTGGAGAAGATGTGATATATTCGGAAGAAATCTTTCATTTCTGGCAGAAACTGTACTCTTTTGGGGATAAAAGAGGTATTTGTGGGTGTAAAGGTCCTATTTGAAGGGGGAACCCTGGTATTTCTTGGAGAAGCTGTGATATATTTGGGAGAAATGTGGCATTTCTGGAAGAAAATGTCCTATTTTGCGGATAAAGCAGGTATTTGTGGGAGAAAAGGTCCTATTTGAAGGGGGAAAGCTGGTATTTCTTGGAGAAGATGTGATATATTTCGGAGAAATCTGGCAGTTCTGGAAGAAACTGCCCCATTTTGGGGATAAAGGAGGTATTTGTGGGTGAAAAGGTCCTATTGGAAGGGGGAACCCTGGTATTCCTTGGAGAAGATGTGATCTAATTGGGAGAAATCTGGCATTTCTGCAAGAAAATTTCCAATCTGGGGGCAGAAGGCTGGTATTTGTGGGTGAAAAGGTCCTATTTCAGGAGGAATCCTGGTATTTCTTGGAGAAGCTGTGATATATTTGGGAGAAATCTGGCATTTCTGGAAGAAAATGTCCTATTTTGGGTATAAAAGAGGTATTTGTGGGTGAAAATGTCCTATTTGAAGGGGGAAACCTGGTATTTCTGGGAGAAGATGTGATACATTTGGGAGAAATGTGGCAGTTCTGGAAGAAACTGTCCTATTTTGGGGATAAAAGAGGTATTTCGGGGAGAAAAGGTCCTATTTGAAGGGGGAAAGCTGGTAATTCTTGGAGAAGATGTGATATATTTGGGAGAAATCTGGCATGTCAGGAAGAAAATGTCCTATTTGGGGATAAAACAGGTATTTTTGGTGAAAAGGTCCTATTACAAGGGGGAAATCTGGTAGTTCTTGGAGAAGATGTGATCTATTTGGGAGAAATGTGGCATGTCAGGAAGAAAATGTCCTCTTTTGGGGATAAAGCAGGTATTTGTGGGTGACAAGGTCCTATTTGAAGGGGGAAACCTGGTATTTCTTGGAGAAGATGTGATATATTTGGGAGAAATGTGGCATTTCTGGAAGAAAATTTCCTATTTTGGGGATAAAAGAGGTACTTGTGGGTGAAAAGGTCTTATTTCAAGGGGGAAAGCTGGTATTTCTTGGAGAAGATGTGATATATATGGGAGAAATCTGGCATTTCTGGAAGAAAATGTCCTATTTTCGGGGGAGAAGGCTGGTATTTGTGGGAGAAAAGGTCCTATTCCAGGAGGAATCCTGGTATTTCTTGGGGATGTGATATGTTTGGGAGAAATCTGGCCTTTCTGGAAGAAAATGTCCTCTTTTGGGGATAAAAGAGGTATTTGTGGGTGAAAAGGTCCTATTTCAAGGGGGAAAGCTGGTATTTCTTGGAGAAGATGTGATATATTTGGGAGAAATGTGGCATTTCTGGAAGGAACTGTCCTATTGTGGGGATAAAACAGGTATTTGTGAGTGATAAGGTCCTATTTCGAGGGGGAAACCTGGTATTTCTTGGAGAAGATGTGATATATTTGGGAGAAATGTGGCATTTCTGGAAGAAAATGTCCAATTTTGGGCATAAAGGAGGTATTAGTGGGTGAAAACGTCCTATTTTTAGGGGGAAAGCTGGTATTCCTTAAAGAAGATGTGATCTAATTGGGAGAAATGTGGCATTTCTGCAAGAAAATTTCCAATCTGGGGGCAGAAGGCTGGTATTTGTGGGTGAAAAGGTCCTATTTCAGGAGGAATCCTGGTATTTCTTGGAGAAGCTGTGATATATTTGGGAGAAATGTGGCATTTCTGGAAGAAACTGTCCTATTTTGGGGATAAAAGAGGTATTTGTGGGTGAAAAGGTCCTATTTGAAGGGGGAAAGCTGGTATTTCTTGGAGAAGATGTGATACATTTGGGAGAAATCTGGCAGTTCTGGAAGAAAATGTCCAATTTTGGGGATAAAAGAGGTATTTCGGGGAGAAAAGGTCCTATTTGAAGGGGGAAAGCTGGTATTTCTTGGAGAAGATGTGATATATTTGGGAGAAATGTGGCATGTCTGGAAGAAAATGTCCTATTTTGGGAATAAAAGAGGTATTTGTGGGTGAAAGGATCCTATTTGAAGGGGGAAAGCTGGTATTTCTTGGAGAAGATGTGATATATTTGGGAGAAATGTGGCATTTCTGGAAGAAAATGTCCTATTTTGGGGATAAAGGAGGTATTTGTGGGTGACAAGGTCCTATTTGAAGGGGGAAACGTGGTATTTCTTGGAGAAGATTTGGTATATTTGGGAGAAATGTGGCATTTCTGGAAGAAACTGTCCTCTTTTGGGGATCAAACAGGTATTTGTGGGTGAAAAGGTCCTATTTCAAGGGGAAGACTGGTATTTCTTGGAGAGGATGTGATATATTTGGGAGAAATGTGGCATTTCTGGAAGAAAATGTCCTATTTTCGGGGGAGAAGGCTGGTATTTGTGGGAGAAAAGGTCCTATTTCAGGAGGAATCCTGGTATTTCTTGGAGATGTGATATGTTTGGGAGAAATCAGGCCTTTCTGGAAGAAAATGTCCTATTTTGGGTATAAAAGAGGTATTTGTGGGTGAAAAGGTCCTATTTCGAGGGGGAACACTGGTATTTCTTGGAGAAGATGTGATCTATTTGGGAGAAATCTGGCATTTCTGGAAGAAAATGTCCTCTTTTGGGGATAAAAGAGGTACTTGTGGGTGAAAAGGTCCTATTTGAAGGGGGAAATCTGGAAGTTCTTGGAGAAGCTGTGATATATTTGGGAGAAATGTGGCATTTCTGGAAGAAACTCTCCTATTTTGGGGATAAAAGAGGTATTTGTGTGTGAAAAGGTCCTATTTGAAGGGGGAAAGCTGGTATTTCTTGGAGAATATGTGATCTATTTGGGAGAAATCTGGCAGTTCTGGAAGAAACTGTCCTCTTTTGGGGATAAAAGAGGTATTTGTGGGTGAAAGGATCCTATTTGAAGAGGGAAAGCTGGTATTTCTTGGAGAAGATGTGATATATTTGGGAGAAATCTGGCATTTCTTGAAGAAAATTTCCTATTTTGGGGATCAAACAGGTTTTTGTGCGTGAAAAGGTCCTATTTGTAGGGGGAAAGCTGGTATTTCTTGGAGAAGATGTGATATATCTGGGAGAAATGTGGCATTTCTGGAAGAAAATGTCCTATTTTCAGGGGAGAACGCTGGTATTTGTGGGAGAAAATGTCCTATTCCAGGAGGAATCCCGTTATTTCTTGGAGATGTGATATGTTTCGGAGAAATGTGGCATTTCTGGAATAAACTGTCCTCTTTTGGGGATAAAAGAGGTATTTGTGTGTGAAAAGGTCCTATTTGAAGGGGGAAAGCTGGTATTTCTAGGAGAAGATGTGATCTATTTGGGAGAAATCTGGCAGTTCTGGAAGAAAATGTCCTATTGTGGGGATAAAAGAGGTATTTGTGGGTGGAAAGGTCCTATTTCGAGGGGGAAAGCTGGTATTTCTTGGAGAAGATGTGATATATTTGGGAGAAATGTGGCATTTCTGGAAGAAAATGTCCTCTTTTGGGGATAAAAGAGGTATTTGTGGGTGAAAAGGTCCTATTTCAAGGGGGAAAGCTGGTATTTCTTGGAGAAGATGTGATCTATTTGGGAGAAATGTGGCATTTCTTCAGGAAAATGGCCAAATAGGGGGGAGTAGGATGGTATTTGTGGGTGAAAAGGTCCTATTTGAAGGGGGAAACCTGGTATTTCTTGGAGAAGATGAGATATACTTGGGAGAAATCTGGCATTTCTGGAAGAAAATGTCAAATCTGGGGGAAGAAGTCTGGTATTTGTGGGTGAAAAGGTCCTATTTCCAGGGGGAACCCTGGTATTTCTTGGAGAAGCTGTGATATATTTGGGAGAAATCTGGCATGTCAGGAAGAAACTGTCCTACTTTGGGGATAAAAGAGTTACTTGTGGGTGAAAAGGTCCTATTTGAAGGGTGAACCCTGGTATTTCTTGGAGAAGATGTGATCTATATGGGAGAAATCTGGCATTTCTGGAGGGAACTGTCCTCTTTTGGGTATCAAACAGGTATTTGTGGCTGAAAAGGTCCTATTTCGAGGGGGAAACCTGGTATTTCCTGGATAAGATGTGATATATTTGGGAGAAAAATGGCCTTTCTGGAAGAAACTGTCCTACTTTAGGGATAAAGCAGGTATTTGTGGGTGAAAAGGTCCTATTTGAAGGGGGAAACCTGGTATTTCTTGGAGAAGATGTGATGTATTTGGGAGAAATGTGGCATTTCTGGAAGAAAATGTCCTCTTTTGGGGATAAAAGAGGTATTTGTGGGTGAAAAGGTCCTATTTGAAGGGGTAAACCTGGTATTTCTAGAAGAAGATGTGATCTATTTGGGAGAAATCTGGAATTTTTGGGAAAAAATGTCCTACTTTCGGGGGAGAAGGCTGGTATTTGTGGGTGAAAAGGTCCTATTTCAAGGGGGAATCCTGGTATTTCTTGGAGCAGATTTGATATATTTCGGAGAAATCTGGCATTTCTGGCAGAAACTGTTCTATTTTGGGGATAAAAGAGGTATTTGTGGGTGTAAAGGTCCTATTTGAAGGGGGAAACCTGGTATTTCTTGGAGAAGCTGTGATATATTTCGGAGAAATGTGGCATTTCTGGAAGAAAATGTCCTCTTTTGGGGATAAAGCAGGTATTTGTGGGAGAAAAGGTCCTATTTGAAGGGTGAAACCTGGTATTTCTGGAAGAAACTGTCCTATTTTGGGGATAAAAGAGGTTCTTGTGGGTGAAAAGGTCCTATTTGAAGGGGGAAAGCTGGTATTTCTTGGAGAAGATGTGATCTATTTGGGAGAAATGTGGCATTTCTGGAAGAAACTGTCCTCTTTTGGGGATAAAAGAGGTATTTGTGGGTGAAAAGGTCCTATTTGAAGGGGGAACCCTGGTATTTCTTGGAGAAGATGTGCTATATTTGGGAGAAATGTGGCATTTCTGGAAGACAGTTTCCTATTTTCCGGGGAGAAGGCTGGTATGTGTGGGTGAAAAGGTCCTATTTGAAGGGGGAACCAGGTATTTCTTGGAGAAGATGTGACATATTTGGGAGAAATCTGGCATTTCTGGATGAAAATGTTCTATTTTGGGGTTAAAACAGGTATTTGTGGGTTAAAAGGTCCTATTTGAAGGGGGAAACCTGGTATTTCTTGGAGAAGATGTGATATATTTGGGAGAAATCTGGCATTTCTGGATGAAACTGTCCTATTTTGGGGAAAAAAGAGGTATTTGTGGGTGAAAGGATCCTATTTGAAGGGGGAAAGCTGGTATTTCTTGGAGAAGATGTGATATATTTGGGAGAAATGTGGCATTTCTGGAAGAAACTGTTCTATTTTGGGGATAAAAGAGGTATTTGTGGGAGAAAAGGTCCTATTTGAAGGGGGAACCCTGGTATTTCTTGGAGAAGATGTGATATATTAGCGAGAAATCTGGCATGTCAGGAAGAAAATGTCCTATTTTTGGGGGAGAAGGCTGGTATTTGTGGGAGAAATGTCGTATTTGTGGAGGAATCCTGGTATTTCTTGGAGATGTGATATGTTTGGGAGAAATGTGGCATTTCTGGAAGAAAATGCCCTATTTTGGGGATAAAAGAGGTACTTGTGGGTGAAAAGGTCCTATTTCAAGGGGGAAAGCTGGTATTTCTTGGAGAAGATGTGATATATTTGGGAGAAATGTGGCATTTCTGGAAGAAACTGTCCTATTGTGGGGATCAAACTGGTATTTGTGGGTGAAAAGGTCCTATTTCAAGGGGAAAACCTGGTATTTCTTGGAGAAGCTGTGCTATATTTGGGAGAAATGTGGCATTTCTGGAAGAAAATGTCCTATTTTCGGGGGAGAAGGCTGGTATTTGTGGGTGAAAAGGTCCTATTTCAGGAGGAATCCTGGTATTTCTTGGAGATGTGATATGTTTGGGAGAAATCAGGCCTTTCTGGAAGAAAATGTCCTATTTTGGGAAAAAAAGAGGTATTTGTGGGTGAAAAGGTCCTATTTGAAGGGGGAAACCTGGTATTTCTTGGAGAAGATGTGATCTATTTGGGAGAAATCTGGCATTTCTGGAAGAAAATGTCCTATTTTGGGGATAAAAGAGGTACTTGTGGGTGAAAAGGTCCTATTTGAAGGGGGAAATCTGGTAGTTCTTGGACAAGATGTGATATATTTGGGAGAAATCTGGCATTTCTGGAAGAAACTGTCCTATTTTGGGGATAAAGCAGGTATTTGTGGGTGAAAAGGTCCTATTTGAAGGGGGAAAGCTGGTATTTCTTGGAGAAGATGTTCTATATTTGGGAGAAATCTGGCATTTCTGCAAGAAATTGTCCTCTTTTAGGGATAAAAGAGGTATTTGTGGGTGAAAGGATCCTATTTGAAGGGGGAAATCTGGTATTTCTTGGAGAAGATATTCTATATTTGGGAGAAATCGGGCATTTCTTGAAGAAAATGTCCTATTTTGGGGATAAAAGAGGTATTTGTGGGTGAAAAGGTCCTATTTGAAGGGGGAACCCTGGTATTTCTTGGAGAAGATGTGATATATTTGGGAGAAATGTGGCATTTCTGGAAGAAAATGTCCTATTTTGGGGGTTAAAACAGGTATTTGTGGGTGAAAAGTTCCTATTTGAAGGGGGAAAGCTGGTATTTCTTGGAGAAGATGTGATCTATTTGGGAGAAATCTGGCATGTCAGGATGAAAATGTCCTATTTTCCGGGGAGAAGGCTGGTATTTGAGTTAGAAAAGGTCCTATTTCAGGAGGAATCCTGGTATTTCTTGGAGAAGATGTGATATATTTGGGAGAAATGTGGCATTTCTATAAAAAAATGTCCTCTTTTGGGGATAAAAGAGGTATTTTTGGGTGTAAAGGTCCTATTTGAAGGGGGAAAGCTGGTATTTCTTGGAGAAGATGTGATCTATTTGGGAGAAATGTGGCATTTCTGGAAGAAAATGTCCTATTTTCAGGGGCGAAGGCTGGTATTTCTTGGAGAATAGGTCGTATTTCAGGAGGAATCCTGGTATTTCTTGGAGAAGATGTGGTATATTTGGGAGAAATCTGGCATTTCTGCAAGAAAATGGCCAATCTGGGGGGAGTAGGATGGTATTTGTGGGTGAAAAGGTCCTATTTGAAGGGGGAAACCTGGTATTTCTTGGAGAAGATGTGATATATTTGGGAGAAATCTGGCATTTCTGGAAGAAAATGTCCTATTTTCGGGGGAGAAGGCTTGTATTTGTGGGTGAAAAGGTCCTATTTGTGGAGGAATCCTGGTATTTCTTGGAGAAGCTGTGATCTATTTGGGAGAAATGTGGCATTTCTGGAAGAAACTGTCCTATTTTGGGGATAAAACAGGTATTTGTGGGTGAAAAGGTCCTATTTCGAGGGGGAAAGCAGGTATTTCTTGGAGAAGATGTGATATATTTGGGAGAAATCTGGCATTTCTGGAAGAAAATGTCCTCTTTTGGGGATAAAAGAGGTATTTGTGGGTGAAAAGGTCCTATTTGAAGGGGGAAAGCTGGTATTTCTTGGAGAAGATGTGATCTATTTGGGAGGAATGTGGCATGTCTGGAAGAAAATGGCCAATTTGGGGGGAGTAGGATGGTATTTGTGGGTGAAAAGGCCCTATTTGAAGGTGGAAACCTGGTATTTCTTGGAGAAGATGAGATATATTTGGGAGAAATGTGGCATTTCTGGAAGAAAATGTCAAATCTGGGGGAAGAAGTCTGCTATTTGTGGGTGAAAAGGTCGTATTTGAAGGGGGAAACCTGGTATTTCTTGGAGAAGATGTGATCTATTTGGGAGAAATCTGGCATTTCTGGAGGAAACTGTCCTCTTTTGGGGATCAAACAGGTATTTGTGGGTGAAAAGGTCCTATTTCGAGGGGGAAACCTGGTATTTCTTGGAGAAGATGTGATCTATTTGGGAGAAATCTGGGATTTCTGGAAGAAAATGTCAAATCTGGGGGAAGAAGGCTGGTATTTGTCGGTGAAAATGTCCTGTTTGAAGGGGGAACCCTGGTATTTCTTGGAGAATCTGTGGTATATTTTGGAGAAATCTGGCATTTCTGGAAGAAACTGTCCTACTTTAGGGATAAAGCAGGTATTTGTGGGTGAAAAGGTCCTATTTGAAGGGGGAACCCTGGTATCTCTTGGAGAAGCTGTGGTATATTTTGGAGAAATCTGGCATTTCTGGAAGAAACTGTCCTACTTTAGGAATAAAGCAGGTATTTGTGGGTGAAAAGGTCCTATTTGAAGGGGGAAACCTGGTATATCTTGGAGAAGATGTGATATATTTGGGAGAAATGTGGCATTTCTGGAAGAAACTGTTCTATTTTGGGGATAAAAGAGGTACTTGTGGGAGAAAAGGTCCTATTTGAAGGGGGAAAGCTGGTATTTCTTGGAGAAGATGTGATATATTTGGGAGAAATCTGGCATTTCTGGAAAAAAATGTCCTATTTTCGGGGGAGAAGGCTGGTATCTGTGGGAGAAATGTCCTATTTCAGGAGGAATCCTGGTATTTCTTGGAGATGTGATATGTTTGGGAGAAATGTGGCATTTCTGCAAGAAAATGTCCTCTTTTGGGGATAAAAGAGGTATTTGTGGGTGAAAAGGTCCTATTTGAAGGGGGAAACCTGGTATTTCTTGGAGAAGATGTGATATATTTGGGAGAAATCGGGCCTTTCTTGAAGAAAATGTCCTATTTTGGGGATCAAACAGGTTTTTGTGCGTGAAAAGGTCCTATTTGAAGGGGGAAACCTGGTATTTCTTGGAGAAGATGTGATATATTTGGGAGAAATGTGGCATTTCTGGAAGAAACTGTCCTATTGTGGGGATAAAACAGGTATTTGTGGGTGAAAAGGTCCTATTTCGAGGGGGAAACCTGGTATTTCTTGGAGAAGATGTTCTATATTTGGGAGAAATGTGGCATTTCTGGAAGAAAATGTCCTCTTTTGGGGATAAAAGAGGTATTTGTGGGTGAAAAGGTCCTATTTGAAGGGGGAAAGCTGGTATTTCTTGGAGAAGATGTGATCTATTTGGGAGAAATGTGGCATTTCTGGCAGAAAATGGCAAATTTGGGGGGAGTAGATTGGTATTTGTGGGTGAAAAGGCCCTATTTGAAGGGGGAAACCAGGTATTTCTTGGAGAAGATATGATATATTTGGGAGAAATGTGGCATTTCTGGAAGAAACTGTCCTCTTTTGGGGATAAAAGAGGTACTTGTGGGTGAAAAGGTCCTATTTGAAGGGGGAATCCTGGTATTTCTTGGAAATGATGTGATATATTTTGGAGAAATCTGGCATTTCTGGAGGAAACTGTCCTCTTTTGGTGATAAAAGAGGTATTTGTGGCTGAAAAGGTCCTATTTCGAGGGGGAAACCTGGTATTTCTTGGAGAAGATGTGATCTATTTGGGAGAAATGTGGCATTTCTGTAAGAAAATGTCAAATCTGGGGGAAGAAGGCTGGTATTTGTGGGTGAAAAGGTCCTGTTTGAAGGGGGAACCCTGGTATTTCATGGAGAAGATGTGATCTATTTGGGAGAAATCTGGCATGTCAGGAAGAAACTGTTGTCTTTTGGGGATAAAAGAGGTATTTTTGGGTGAAAAGGTCCTATTTGAATGGGGAACCCTGGTATTTCTTGGAGAAGATGTGATCTAATTGGGAGAAATCTGGCATTTCTGCAAGATAATGTCCAATCTGGGGGAAGAAGTCTGGTATTTGCGGGTGAAAAGTTCCTATTTCAGGAGGAATCCTGGTATTTCTTGGAGAAGATGTGATATATTTGGGAGAAATGTGGCATTTCTGGAAGAAACTGTCCTCTTTTGGGGATAAAAGAGGTATTTGTGGGTGAAAAGGTCCTATTTGAAGGGGGAACCCTGGTATTTCTTGGAGAAGATGTGATCTATTTGGGAGAAATCTGGCATGTCAGGAAGAAAATGTCCTCTTTTGGGGATAAAAGAGGTATTTCTGGCTGATAAGGTCCTATTAGAAGGGGGAAATCCGGTAGTTCTTGGAGAAGATGTGATATATTTGGGAGAAATGTGGCATTTCTGGAAGAAAATGTCCTATTTTGGGGATCAAACAGGTATTTGTGGGTGAAAAGGTCCTATTTGAAGGGGGAAAGCTGGTATTTCTTGGAGAAGATGTGATATATTTGGGAGAAATGTGGCATTTCTGGAAGAAACTGTCCAATTTTGGGGATAAAAGAGGTATTTGTGGGAGAAAAGGTCCTATTTGAAGGGGGAAACCTGGTATTTCTTGGAGAAGATGTGGTATATTTGGGAGAAATGTGGCATTTCTGCAAGAAAATGTCCAATTTTGGGGATAAAGCAGGTATTTGTGGGTGAAAAGGTCCTATTTGAAGGGGGAAAGCTGGTATTTCTTGGAGAAGATGTGATCTATTTGGGAGAAATGTGGCATTTCTGGAAGAAACTGTCCTCTTTTGGGGATAAAAGAGGTATTTGTGGGTGAAAAGGTCCTATTTGAAGGGGGAACCCTGGTATTTCTTGGAGAAGATGTGATCTATTTGGGAGAAATCTTGCATTTCTGGTAGAAAATATCCTCTTTTGGGGAAAAAAGAGGTATTTGTGGGTGAAAAGGTCCTATTTGAAGGGGGAAAGCTGGTATTTCTTGGAGAAGATGTGATATATTTGGGAGAAATGTGGCATTTCTGGAAGAAAATGTCCTATTTTTGGGGTTAAAACAGGTATTTGTGGGTGAAAAGGTCCTATTTGAAGGGGGAAACCTGGTATTTCTTGGAGAAGATGTGATATATTTGGGAGAAATCTGGCATTTCAGGATGAAAATGTCCTATTTTGGGGATAAAACAGGTATTTGTGGGTGAAAAGGTCCTATTTCGAGGGGGAAACCTGGTATTTCTTGGAAATGATGTGATATATTTTGGAGAAATCTGGCATTTCTGGAGGAAACTGTCCTCTTTTGGTGATAAAAGAGGTATTTGTGGCTGAAAAGGTCCTATTTCGAGGGGGAAACCTGGTATTTCTTGGAGAAGATGTGATCTATTTGGGAGAAATGTGGCATTTCTGTAAGAAAATGTCAAATCTGGGGGAAGAAGGCTGGTATTTGTGGGTGAAAAGGTCCTGTTTGAAGGGGGAACCCTGGTATTTCATGGAGAAGATGTGATCTATTTGGGAGAAATCTGGCATGTCAGGAAGAAACTGTTGTCTTTTGGGGATAAAAGAGGTATTTTTGGGTGAAAAGGTCCTATTTGAATGGGGAACCCTGGTATTTCTTGGAGAAGATGTGATCTAATTGGGAGAAATCTGGCATTTCTGCAAGATAATGTCCAATCTGGGGGAAGAAGTCTGGTATTTGCGGGTGAAAAGTTCCTATTTCAGGAGGAATCCTGGTATTTCTTGGAGAAGATGTGATATATTTGGGAGAAATGTGGCATTTCTGGAAGAAACTGTCCTCTTTTGGGGATAAAAGAGGTATTTGTGGGTGAAAAGGTCCTATTTGAAGGGGGAACCCTGGTATTTCTTGGAGAAGATGTGATCTATTTGGGAGAAATCTGGCATGTCAGGAAGAAAATGTCCTCTTTTGGGGATAAAAGAGGTATTTCTGGCTGATAAGGTCCTATTAGAAGGGGGAAATCCGGTAGTTCTTGGAGAAGATGTGATATATTTGGGAGAAATGTGGCATTTCTGGAAGAAAATGTCCTATTTTGGGGATCAAACAGGTATTTGTGGGTGAAAAGGTCCTATTTGAAGGGGGAAAGCTGGTATTTCTTGGAGAAGATGTGATATATTTGGGAGAAATGTGGCATTTCTGGAAGAAACTGTCCAATTTTGGGGATAAAAGAGGTATTTGTGGGAGAAAAGGTCCTATTTGAAGGGGGAAACCTGGTATTTCTTGGAGAAGATGTGGTATATTTGGGAGAAATGTGGCATTTCTGCAAGAAAATGTCCAATTTTGGGGATAAAGCAGGTATTTGTGGGTGAAAAGGTCCTATTTGAAGGGGGAAAGCTGGTATTTCTTGGAGAAGATGTGATCTATTTGGGAGAAATGTGGCATTTCTGGAAGAAACTGTCCTCTTTTGGGGATAAAAGAGGTATTTGTGGGTGAAAAGGTCCTATTTGAAGGGGGAACCCTGGTATTTCTTGGAGAAGATGTGATCTATTTGGGAGAAATCTTGCATTTCTGGTAGAAAATATCCTCTTTTGGGGAAAAAAGAGGTATTTGTGGGTGAAAAGGTCCTATTTGAAGGGGGAAAGCTGGTATTTCTTGGAGAAGATGTGATATATTTGGGAGAAATGTGGCATTTCTGGAAGAAAATGTCCTATTTTTGGGGTTAAAACAGGTATTTGTGGGTGAAAAGGTCCTATTTGAAGGGGGAAACCTGGTATTTCTTGGAGAAGATGTGATATATTTGGGAGAAATCTGGCATTTCAGGATGAAAATGTCCTATTTTGGGGATAAAACAGGTATTTGTGGGTGAAAAGGTCCTATTTGAAGGGGGAAACCTGGTATTTCTTGGAGAAGATGTGATATATTTGGGAGAAATCTGGCATTTCTGGAAGAAAATGTCCTATTTTCCGGGGAGAAGGCTGGTATTTGAGTTAGAAAAGGTCCTATTTCAGGAGGAATCCTGGTATTTCTTGGAGAAGATGTGATATATTTGGGAGAAATGTGGCATTTCTGGCAGAAACTGTCCTCTTTTGGGGATAAAAGAGGTATTTTTGGGTGTAAAGGTCCTATTTGAAGGGGGAAAGCTGGTATTTCTTGGAGAAGATGTGATCTATTTGGGAGAAATGTGGCATTTCTGGAAGAAAATGTCCTATTTTCAGGGGCGAAGGCTGGTATTTCTTGGAGAATCGGTCATATTTCAGGAGGAATCCTGGTATTTCTTGGAGAAGATGTGATCTATTTGGGAGAAATCTGGCAGTTCTGCAAGAAAATGGCCAATCTGGGGGGAGTAGGATGGTATTTGTGGGTGAAAAGGTCCTATTTGAAGGGGGAAACGTGGTATTTCTTGGAGAAGATGAGATATATTTGGGAGAAATTTGGCATTTCTTTAAGAAAATGTCCTATTTTGGGGATAAAGCAGGTATTTGTGGGTGAAAAGGTCCTATTTCAAGGGGGAAAGCTGCTATTTCTTGGAGAAGATGTGATATATTTGTCAGAAATCTGGCATTTCTGGAAGAAACTGTCCTCTTTTGGGGATAAAAGAGGTATTTGTGGGTGAAAAGGTCCTATTTGAAGGGGGAAAGCTGGTATTTCTTGGAGAAGATGTGATCTATTTGGGTGAAATGTGGCATTTCTGGAAGAAAATGTCCTATTTTGGGGATAAAACAGGTATTTGTGGGTGAAAAGTTCCTATTTCAAGGGGGAAAGCTGGTATTTCTTGGAGAAGCTGTGATATATTTGGGAGAAATCTGGCATGTCAGGAAGAAACTGTCCTATTTGGGGGATAAAAGAGGTATTTGTGGGTGAATAGGTCCTATTTGAAGGGGGAACCCTGGTATTTCTTGGAGAAGATGTGATATATTTGGGATAAAACTGGCATTTTTGGAAGAAAATGTCCGATTTGGGGGGAGAAAGCTGGTATTTGTGGGAGAAAAGGTCTATTTCAGGGGGGAACCTGGTATTTCTTGGAGAAAATCTCCCATGTTTGAGTTGAAATCGGGTATTCCTTGAACAGTATGACATATTTTGGGGGAGAAATGTGCTATTTCTTGGAGAAAATGTCTTACGTTTGAGAAACTATCTTGCATTTCTGGGAGAAAATTTTCTGATTTGGGGAGAAAGCAGGTATTTGTGGGTGAAAAAGATGTATTTGGGGGATAAAACAGGTATTTGTGGGAGAAAATGTCCTATGTCTATGAAACAATCTTGCATTTTTGGGAGAAAATGACCTGATTTGGGGGAGAAAGCAGGTATTTGGGGGAGAAATTATCCTATTTTGGGGGAGTAAGGTGGTATTTCTGGGTGAAAATGTCCTGTTTTGGGAGATAAAACAGGTATTTGTGGGAGAAGATTTGCTATTTGAAGGGGCAAACCTGGCATTTGTGGCAGAAGATGTTACATATTTGGGAGAAAACTGGCATTTCTGGAAAAAAAAGTCCAACTTGAGGGGAGAAAGCTGGTATTTGTGGGAGACAAGGTCCTATTTCAGGGGGGAAACCTGTTATTTCTTGGAGAAAAGGTCCTATTTCAGGGGGGAAACCTGGTGTTTGTGGGAGAATATGTCCAATTTCAGGGGGGAAACCTGGTATGTGTAGGAGAATATGTCCTCTTTTTGGAGTTGAAATTGGGTATTCCTTGCAGAAAATGACATATTTTGGGGAAGAAACGTGCTATTTCTTGGAGAAAATGTCTTACATTTGGGAAACAATCTTGCATTTCAGGGACAAAATGTCCTGATTTGGGGAGAAAGCAGGTATTTGTGGGATAAAAAAACGTATTTTGGGGGAGAAAGGTGGTATTTCTGGGAGAAAATGTCCTGTTTTGGGGATAAAACAGGTATTTGTGGGAGAAAATGTCCTATTTTGGAGGGAAACCTGGTATGTGTGGGAGAAGACGTTATATATTTTGGTGAAAACTGGCATTTCGGGAGGAAAAAGTCCTATTTGGGGTGAGAAAGCTGGAATTTGTGGGAGAAAATGTCCTATTTCAAGGGGGAAACCTGGTATGTGTGGGAGAAGACGTTATATATTTTGGTGAAAACTGGCATTTCGGGAGGAAAAAGTCCTATTTGGGGTGAGAAAGCTGGAATTTGTGGGAGAAAAGGTCCTATTTCAGGGGGGAAACCTGGTATGTGTGGGTAAAATATCCCATGTTTGAGTTGAAATCGGGTATTCCTTGAAGAAAATGGCATATTTTGGGGGAGAAAAGTGGTATTTCTGGGAGAAAATGTCCTCATTTGGGGGATAAAACAGGTATTTGTGGGAGAAAATGTCCTATTTGGGGGATAAAACAGGTATTTGTGGGAGAAGAGGTCCTATTTCAGGGGGGAAACCTGGTATTTCTTGGAGAAGATGTGATCTATTTGGGAGAAATCTGGCATGTCTGGAAGAAACTGTCCAATTTGGGGGGAGAAAGCTGGTATTTGTGGGAGAAAGTGTCCTCTTTTTGGAGTTGAAATCGGGTATTCCTTGAAGAAAATGACCTATTTTGGGGGTGAAAAGTGGTATTTCTGGTAGAAAATGTCCTACGTTTGGGAAACAATCTTGCATTTCTGTGAAAAAATGTCCTGATTTGGAGAGAAAGCAGGTATTTGTGGGAGAAAAAGACGTATTTTGGGGGAGAAAGCTGGTATTTGTGGGAGAAAAGATCCTTTTTCAGGGGGGAAACCTGGTATTTCTGGGAGAAAATGTCCTCTTTTTTGAGTTGAAATCGGGTATTCCTTGAACAGAATGACCTATTTTGGGGGAGAAAAGTGGTATTTCTGGTAGAAAATGTCCTGCGTTTGGGAAACAATCTAGCATTTCTGGGAGAAAATGTCCTGATTTGGGGAGAAATCTGGTATTTGTGGGAGAAAAAGAGGTATTTTGGGGGAGAAAGGTTTTATTTGTGGGAGAAAATGTCCTGTTTTGGGGGATAAAACAGGTATTTGTGGGAGAAAATATCCTAATTCAGGGGGAAACCTGGTATTTCTGGGAGATGTTATATATTTGGGAGAAAACTGGCATTTCTGGAAGAAAAAGTCCAATTTGGGGGGAGAAAGCTGGAATTTGTGGGAGAAAAAGTCCTGTTTCAGGGGGGAAACCTGGTATGTGTGGGAGAAAATGTCCCATGTTTGAGTTGAAATCGGGTATTCCTTGAAGAAAATGACCTATTTTGGGGGAGAAAAGTGGTATTTCTGGTAGAAAATGTCCTACATTTGGGAAACAATCTTGCATTTTTGGGAGAAAATGTCCTGATTTGGGGAGAAAGCAGGTATTTGTGGGAGAAAATGTCCTATTTGGGGGATGTCAGTGGTTTACTAGCTGGTTCAGCCCGGTCCCGTGAGTAGCAGGGCGGAGGGATCTGCAGATCCGCGCCTCCGGAGAAAGAAAACAGGAGACCCAAAATAATTGTAAACAGCGGCAACGATCTGAGGTGAAACAAATGAATTTACTAAATATAGTAACAGCAAAATATAATGAGAGAGTGTGTGCGCGAAAAGTGGATAAGTCTCACCACAACGCTGAGGTGAGAAGCGCAGTCCAGTTGAGCCGATGAAGAGAAGCAGATGGAGGAGAGCAGACGGCGAAGCACAGGCGAAGAGGAGCAGGCGAAGAAGAAGAACATCAGGTGACCTTGCCGGGAGTTACATCTCCTTGCTGACCGCAAAGCCCCCTGGGGAATGTAGTTATTCTTCTCCTCCAGACAGGCACTCGGAACTTGAGCATCCACCCACAGTTACATGATGTTATGATGTGGAATACAGATAACCAAAAATCATAAAACTATGACATTCCACCCCTTATTCCATATCACTACATCATGCTTAATGTAGATATATACACACCAAATATAAACACGTGCACATACAAATCTATGTATAAACACATGGACTTACTGACTGCATTCCCCCAACATCAAATTCCCTTGTAGTATGCATTGAGCATCCCCATTTTTCTGCATCACCCACCAAGTGGACCCAGGTCCCTGGGCAAAAACAGTTCCGCGAAGAGGTTTGCCCTTCCCAGAAGCTGGAAGAACCCAAACTGCCTTTCCTAACATGTTCTTTACATGTATAACAGGGACCTTATCTCCCTCGACAGTATGTAGAGAGCTAGAGGGACTATCATGATTGATCAATCCTCTGGTATTGACTAACCAGGTGGCTTCTGCCAAATTCTTCTCCCAGTGCTTAAATGTTCCACCACCCATTGCTTTCAACATGGTTTTTAACAACCCATTGTAGCGTTCAATTTTACCAGAGGCTGGTGCATGATAGGGGATGTGATAAATCCACTCAATGCCATGATCTTTGGCCCAAGTATTTACAAGAGAATTTCTGAAATGAGTCCCGTTATCTGACTCAATTCTTTCTGGGGAGCCATGTCGCCACAGGACTTGTTTCTCAAGACCTAAGATGGTGTTTCGGGCGGTAGCATGGGGTACTGCATATGTTTCAAGCCATCCCGTGGTTGCCTCTACCATAGTAAGCACGTAACGCTTACCATTGCGAGACTGTGGCAAGGTGATATAATCAACCTGCCATGCTTCCCCATATTTATACTTTTGCCATCGCCCTTCACGCCCTTCACCTTCATCCTCTTGGCTTGTTTAATTGTGGCGCATGTGTCACAGTCATGGATCACCTGTGAAATAGCATCCATGGTTAAGTCCACCCCTCGGTCTCTAGCCCATTTGTATGTGGCATCTCTTCCTTGGTGGCCCGAGGTCTCATGGGCCCACCGAGCTAGAAATAATTCACCCTTATTTTGCCAATCCAGGTCTATTTGAGCCACCTCAATTTTTGCAGCTTGATCTACGTGATGGTTATTTTTCTGTTCTTCAGTAGCCTGACTCTTGGGCACATGAGCATCTACATGGCGCACCTTTACAACCATATTCTTTATTCGGCCAGCAATATCTTTCCATAGCTCAGCAGCCCAAATAGATTTACCCCTTCTTTGCCAGTTGTTCTGTTCCCACTGCTGTAACCACCCCCATAGAGCATTTGCCACCATCCATGAGTCAGTGTAAAGATAAAGCATTGGCCACCTCTCCCGTTCAGCAACATCCAAGGCCAATTGGACAGCCTTTACCTCTGCGAACTGGCTGGATTCTCCTTTCCCTTCAGTGGCCTCTGCAACTTGTCGTGTGGGGCTCCACACAGCAGCTTTCCATCTGCGATGCTTCCCCACAATACGACACGATCCATCAGTGAACAGGGCATATGTCTTTTCATTTTCTGGTAGTTCACTGTATGGTGGGGCCTCTTTAGCACGTGACACCTCTTCTGCTGGCGGTGTTCCAAACTTCTTGCCTTCGGGCCAGTCCATGATCGCCTCTAGGATCCCTGGACGGCTGAGGTTCCCCATCCGCACTCGTTGTGTGATCAGTGCAATCCACTTACTCCAAGTGGCATCAGTAGCATGATGGGTTGAGGGAACCTTTCCCTTGAACATCCAGTTCAGCACTGGCAGTCGAGGTGCCAGAAGGAGCTGTGTTTCAGTGCCAATTACTTAGAAGCAGCCCGAACCCCCTCATACGCGGCTAAGATCTCCTTTTCAGTTGGAGTGTAGCCCTCTTCAGACCCTCTGTACACCCGACTCCAAAATCCCAGGGGTCGGCCTCGGGTCTCTCCTGAGGCTCTTTGCCACAAACTCCAAGTGGGACCTTTCTCTCTAGCAGCAGTATAGAGGATGTTCTTTACATCCTGTTCCATCCGTACTGGCCCCAGGGCCACAGCACGGGCTATCTCTTGTTTAATCTGCTCAAAAGCCTGCTGCTGCTCAGGGCCCCACACAAAATCATTTTTCTTCTGCGTCACCTGATAAAGGGGGCTTATAATGAGGCTGTAGTTTGGAACATGCATTCTCCAAAAACCTACTACGCCCAGAAAAGATTGTGTCTCTTTCTTATTAGTTGGTGGAGACATGGCAGTGATTTTGTCGATCACATCTGTCGGGATGTGACGACGGCCATCTTGCCACTTTACACCTAGGAATTGAATTTCCTGGGCAGGTCCATTCACTTTGCTTCGCTTAATAGCGAAACCAGCACGCAGAAGGATCTGGATTATTTGCTCTCCTTTCTCAGAAACTTCCTTTGCTGTGTTGCCCCACACGATGATGGCATCAATGTACTGTAAGTGCTCAGGAGCACCTCCCTGTTCCAGTGCAGCTTGGATCAACCCATGGCAAATGGTTGGGCTATGTTTCCACCCCTGGGGCAAACGATTCCAGGTATACTGAATGCCCCTCCAGGTGAAAGCAAACTGTGGCCTAGATTCTTTGGTCAAAGGAATGGAGAAAAAGGCGTTAGCAATATCAACAGTGGCATACCATTTGGCTGCTTTTGACTCCAGTTCATATTGGAGTTCTAACATGTCTGGCACAGCAGCACTCAGTGGGGGTGTGACTTCATTCAGGCCACGGTAGTCTACTGTCAGCCTCCATTCTCCACTGGCTTTACGCACTGGCCATATGGGGCTGTTAAAAGGTGAGTGAGTCTTGCTAATCACTCCCTGATTCTCTAGTTGACGAATCAACTTCTGAATGGGGAGCAAGGAATCCCTGTTGGTGCGGTACTGCCGCCTGTGCACCACTTTTGTAGCAATCGCTACCTGTTGCTCTTTCACTCGTAGCAACCCCACAACAGACGGATCTTCTGATAGGCCAGGCAAAACAGACAACTGCTTAACACCTTCTGTGTCCACAGCAGCTATTCCAAAGGCCCATCGATACCCTTTGGGATCCTTCAAACATCCCCTTCTGAGGTAATCAATACCAAGTATACATGGAGCCCCTGGGCCAGTCGCAATAGGGTGCTTTTGCCAGTCTTTACCAGTGAGGCTGATTTCGGCCTCCAACATAGTCAGCTCTTGGGAACCCCCAGTCACCCCATGAATATAAATTGATTTTGTCCCTTGGTGATTCAAGGGCATTAGAGTGCACTGTGCACCGGTATCCACCAGGGCCTTATATTTCCATGATTCTGATGTGCCAGGCCATCTAACCCACACAGTCCAATAAACTCTATTATCCCTTTCCCCTCCCTGGCTGGGGGCAGGGCCCCTCTATTTGTTACCTCTGTTGTCTGCAGCAACTGGAGCAATCACCTTTTTGGAGAAGTTCACCTTGGTGGTTGACATGACCATGACAGTGGTCGACACCATGACACCGAAGATTTCCATCCGTCTAAAGTCTCTGAAATAATAATAAATATAATAATAATGAAATGAGATTTGGAATTGGGATGTGAGATGTAGGATGTGGGGTTGGGACGTGGGATTGGGATGTTGAATGTGGGATTGGAATGTGAGATTTGGGATTGGGATGTGGGGATATGGATATGGGATGGATATGGGATGGGATATTGGGCAATGGGATGTGTATGGGATGGGCTCTGGGTACGGGGTGGACTTGGAATGGATACGGGATCATAGAACCATAGAATTGCTCAGGTTGGAAAAGAGCTCCAAGGTCATCAGATCCAACCGCAATCCAACATGAAATCTGTTCAGCTGTGCTTTGTGTCTCTGTGATGTCTGTAAAGATTGAGGTAAAAGACCCAAAGTAAAAGGAGGGCTGCAGTCATTGATTTCTGGGAACTCTGTAGAACTGAAGAACTTCTGAAACAAATGGACATTTCTGTTCAGCAGAGGGAAATTAGTCATTTCAAGATAAAACCTGCTGTCCAGAAAGCCTGCAGATGTACTGTGGAACATCCTCTCTAGGCACTAAGTTCCCTTCAGTTTTTTTTTTTATTTATTTATTTTTTCCCAGTTGATTCTTTCTTTTGTGTCCTGACTTGATCCTTGTGGTAACTGCTGTGATAGTCTTCCCATTGCCCTTTGGACTAAGGGTCTGTGCCTGCTGTGGAGTTGCCAAGCAGGGATGATGGTAATCTCGTTGCACCTGGAAGACTGGACCGAGGGTGTTTTTCAGTGGCACTGTTTGTTTGTTCCTGGTGGTGGTTTTGTTTCAGAGGTAGAGAGGTGCAGGGCAAATGAAGTGCTGATTAGGCAAGCGCATAAATGTGAACTTCTCAGTCAAAATTCCTTTGTTCAGGCTTTGGGCAGGGGGAGGATGTGCTGGAAAGTCCTGTTGCTAACACAGTGAAGCACTCTTGCCCCTGATGATGTACTTCTTTTTTTCCAGCAGTTATCTGACTGCTGTAATCTAGCGGTGGCCTTTTCATAGTGAATTCAGAAAGTATTTACTGAGAGTTGTAGTTGGAATATCTGGGTCTGTTGAATGGCCATCAGCATTGTTTTTCCTGTTCTATATGAATTGCAAGATCAAGTTGCCAGTAACCTTTTTTTGTCTTGCTTGTGCATGGGGAAAACTAGCGTTTTCTGGATCTGAACCCAATACAGAAGGATCTGGTGCTGAAGATTGCGGAGCTATTCTGCAATAAAGACACCAGTGATGGAAGAGCAAAATACTGGGTGGAGAAAGCTGCCAGGCTGCTCCCTGGGAATGCTGCTGCTCTCAGATCGAAGGTAAATTCCAGCTTCTCATCTCTGCTCTGTGCCTTGAAGAAACTTTCCGTATCTGACTGGGTGCTTCTGGCATGTCATCTAGTCATCTCTCACCATATTTCCTTGGCTAAATTAGTTAGCATCAGGAATCTTAAATCTATTACATATTAATTTCTTGGACGTTTTTGTTTCGCTTGCATGAAAATTGCAGCTCTGGGCTTTCCCATGTGTTTGAAGGTTGACGCGTTCAAAAATGTGGGGAGACTGTGTCAGCAATAATATCCAAGAAGTTGAGTTTAGATAGGCAATACTTGATGTATCTGTTGTGACTAAGCTGCTTTTTAGTTTTTTGAGTTTAAAAATGGAGAATGCAGGAAGTGCTGTCATTTTCAACTACTGTGTAAATGCTTTCAGTTATGCAGTGTCACTTTGGCACTTAGTTTTATGTAGCACAGCAGCAACGACACTGAAGTTCTCAGAGGCTTCTGTTGGTTTTCTGTTGTCTTATTTGGACCAGCTGTTCTGTACCAAGGTGTGCTGTCTCTGTCTCAAACAGTCTGACAGTCTTAACTTGGCATCTACAAGAGGCACAGTGAAGTTTTTTCCCCTGTTATCTCGTTTCTACGATGTTGGAGTAATTTTAGCAAGTCTGTAGTCTGTGTAGCGGAGGTGAGCAAACTGTCAGGTAATGTGGTTGTTGAAAAGGCTGATGTGGAAAAAAAATATATTAATATGTTGCCTTCATGTTTAATAGGAGAAGTTACAAGAATATAAAGTCGAAGATGGCTGGAATGAGCTCTTTTATGTGACTCAAGCTGAACTTCGTGCGAGACCTAATGACGTCTATCTTAACATCAGACTTGTTGCACTGTACCACTCACACAATAAGTTACGAGATGCTGTGCTCCATGTTCAGGAGGCAGAGAAGAAAATACCTCTGGAGACAAGCTTGGAATGGTGTTCCTGTGTCGTAAAGACACTTGAGGTATTTAACCATGTTTTGATCCTGTCATAATCTTCCATATCCTCAAAACTGGTCATAGTCTCTTATTTTTGTTCCACTGACAGCTATTGCTCAAGTGATTTAACTTTTCCAAATGAAAGTCTACCGAAGCCAATTGTTTAATGGGGATTTTCTTCCTAAAGTTAAACCTTGCTTATTTTCTTACTTCAAGTCTAAGCTAGATATAGCAGCTCCATCAGGGAGAGAACTGTTCAAAGAGTTCCTGGAACTTTACTGCTGAAGGATATGTTAATGCCTCACCTGTGATCCTGAGTTAGGTAGCAGTGTGTTCTGGAGAAGTAATGTCCTTGCCTTCACAGAAAGATGGTGGTTCCTCATCCTCTGATGAACTTTATTCTTTAGGAATACCTCGAATCAGCCCAGGACTTGGAACCTAATACAAAGAATTGGGGAGCTATCAAGAGCAGTCATCTACTGGCTCATTCTAGCTTTATTAAAATGAAATTTGCTTTGGGAGATGTCCGTCAGTGCAGAGAGGCACTTGAAAGGTATTGTTTCATCTTTACTGCATTTAAAAACCAAACAAACAGAAACAATCCAGAAGGGAATATGTTTTTCTGAGTCACAGAACATCTAGCAGGCATCAGTTTCCCTGAGTAACCAGTTTGTGGACAGGAGAGAAGCTTCTCTGTACTAACCACAAAGAAAGGTTCTTAGTAGGCTTGAAGCCCAAGCTCTGTATTTGTCCAAGCTACAAGCCTTGGAGAAGACTTGGTGATAGCCTGGGTCAGTTGCCTTCTGTCTCTTCAGTAAGAGAACGTTGTTCTATACTTGAGCAGCTAATTCAGAATTTCACAGACATTTGTGGACCAGTTTTGTCTGGTCAAATTAACAGAACCCGCGGTGATCTGATGAAGAATTGTAGATATAAATGGGAAGCAGAAGGCCACCCCCAGTGAGAACATTCTCCTTCAGGGAAAACTGGTAGGGCCAGCTAAGCCAACTGACTTCAAGGTATATCACCTGCGGCATGGCTGGAGTAGTTGGGCTGTTGTTCCTCCTGGAGGAACTCACACTGTACCCTCAGCTTTGCAAATAATTCTCTGCTGCTGTCTGCTGTTTCCAGAGAGCAGGGATAACACACCCGGCCGGACGTGTGGTGGGAAGGGAAAGCTGGCTGCTGCCTTCTCGCCAGGGATGATGTCTTTGGGGACTGGAGGTCCTGCAGCCACAGCACCCCGATGTCCAGATGGAAGACAGGTCTTTGAACCAAAACTGCCTCTTCTTTGCTGTGGAATTGCTCTCGGACTTTCCTCCCAAACGGCTGCACGTGGGCCCCCCTGCTGGATCCAGACCCAGACCTAAGATGCAATGACCACTTAGAAATAGTGGAAGCTGGTTTTCTCTTTGCAACCAGCTCTTTTCCTCGAGGCTGAGCTCTGGGCCCGAGGCACGTTCTCCCGCTGCCCTCTCCTCCTCCCCACTCCCAGCTCTGCTCTTCACACCATCCCACCCACACCTCAACTCTTCGTGCCTAAACGGGAGCCTGATGTGCAGGCCATGGCTGCCTGTGTGCAGCTGGGCTTGCCAGGGCAAACAGCAACCCTCAGTACAGCCCAAGGCTGAAAAAGCCATCAGGTAAGAGAGGCGAGCTCAAGGGGCTGAGTGCAGGGACACCTTTCTTCCTCCCAGGCTGCTTCCCCTCCTTTGTGCTTTTGCTAGCAGTCCTTGGAGAGCAAGGGGATGCTCGCAGCCTATCGCTAGCAGTTACAGTTGGGCTGAAAAGCCACCCATTGGGAACACCAACAAGGAAATGAGGGAAAACCAGCAGAATTTCAGGGGAGAACCAACAGGTTCACCACCCCGCAATTGTCAGCCCAAGCAAGGGACCTTTTGACCAGCTACAGAAACAGGCAGCACCGTTTTTAAAAAGTTGATTTTGCTTTTATTCAATAAAAAAGGATTTGGGTTGTATCCCAGTGTCCAGGATTTCTGCTTAGCAGTGAGTCATTCAGCCTCCAGTCAGGCACAAGGAGAAGCCTGACCCTGTGGCTATGTCACCTCCTCTCTCTCCAGGTCCGGCTAGCTGTATTTCAATCTCATACCAGACCGGCTCTGGCCCTGAAGAGACGCATCCTGAAGGAAGACAGTGTCTCCATCTCTTGCCATAGATGAAGTCCTGCCTCTGGCAAGTCCTCTTTGCTTGGAACGCAGCACAAGCCCTTCCCTCCCAGTTGCCTTAGTTCCTCTGCACTGTCCGTGACAGGGAAAGCACGGTCACGCCAGAAAACCGGATGACTCAATCCGCTGCTTTTGGTGCCACCTCTGAGGAACCATTCCAGATGACTCGAGTGTCCTGTGGGCCTTCTCGGTCAAGCCCTTATCGGTTCTTTTTGCTTTCCATCTTGGCTTTCTTCCTCAGCTGAGCAGTACTTGCCTTGGGTTTCTTCACTGTCTCCCAAGTCTTAGTCCCAGGACTCTGTGAGTCCTACAAGAATCAATTCAGAAACGGTCAGGGAACCTTCACAGCTAACAACTGGCTGACAGCTCGCTTTGGGAGCTCAAGTCACCCTCCCGGGCAGCTTTGGCTGCCAGTACTGGAAACCGCCTTCCCGACATTAGGGCACGCTAGAAACTCCACCTCTATCTCAATCCCAAAAGACCCACACAAACTAGAATCCAAAGCCATCTCCTGCAAGGCAGCGCCTGCACAGGGGTTGGACACTCTGCCTGGCAGCGCACAGAGCACAGCAGCAGGATGAGTTTGCACCTCAAAGCTTCTTGCATGCATCAGGTACAGCACGCACACCGAAGGAGGAACAGAACAAACTACGCCATTTTCAGCAGTGCCAGGACACACTACCGCAGGCAACAGCTACAAATTGTTCCCTCCCTGCCTATTATCTGTGCCTTTCTATCAGCCTCAGAGAGCACGACTTACTGGCTTATGGCACATGGAAACTGGCATGATTACAACTGACGCACAGAGAAGCTGCAAAGTGGCTCCACAGAAGAGATCATGGTGCAGCACATTCTCCGCCAGCGTGGGCTCAGGGATCTCAGCTGGGGAGAAATGCCCTTCAGGAGCCACAGAGCAGACAGCCTGCTGCTCTCCCACTCTCAAGGAGGCTGCTTTCTACAAGAGGGTAAAAAGAGTCATCATTCTCTCATGCACATTGGTGCTACAGGCTGACTTAGCTGTTCTGAAGATATCCTTGGTCTACTGACCCAATAACAAAGAAGGGCATGAAACTTGCAGCTGCATCGTCTTTTACCACCTGCTGAGGAAAAGATTCCTCCAACTTGAGCATTGCTCCACTTGCAGGTGAGGGGAGCAGGAGCTGAAAAGGATAGGTGGACATGAAATAAGGGAAAAGCTTAACAGAAAGCAGATCTGTTGCAGACAGTGCCACAAGCTGTGTTTGAACAGCACTGCCTTAGCGCACGCTTACAGTAAGGCACACCTACCTTGCAAGGGCAACACAGGCACCTATTGCTCCCCTGAGTCCCAACTCCATTTCTCAGCCACTCACGCTCTCTTCCTCGATGTTCTGCAACAGAAAAGTCACAAGACGGAAATTCAATTCATCGCAGACGTCATCAAACCTCCCTTCTCAGGGCACTCGCACTCATTTCTCTGCATGGTAAATCAGGGGAGTGCTTACTGAGTGAGCAGCATTTACTGCCAATTGGTAGCAGCAATCTATGCCTAACTCTAAACTACTAACAGTAACCTATGCCTAACGCTAAAACTAAACTTAACACTAAAACTATGCTAACGCTAAAATCAACAACAAAACCTAGAAGGGGGACCTAACTCCTAAAAGGGGAAGATGGAACTGGAGGCCTGCAGAACCGCAGAGGAGCAACAAGGTGGAGGAGGAGTAGATGTTAAACAATGACACCCAGCTAATGCTGGGGGTGGGGGACACGTGGTGGGTAAGGAGCCCAGCGCCCGGACCAGCGATGGCAGAGCTGTGACCGCGCCGATGCGGGGCCTGGCACGGTGGTGTGGTGCCAGGCCAGCTGTGCCGCAGGCGGATCCACCTCCATGGGCTCCTCTGGAGGTGGATCCACCTCCATGGGCTCCCCATGGTCGGTCACAGCGGAGGTCCGGGCGCGATGGAACCGGGCTCTCTTCCTCCTCTCCCTCCTCCACTTGATGGTCACGGCAGGCCCCCTCCTCCTCTTCGGTTCTGGGGCCCCCAGCTCCCTCTTCCCATTTAAAACCACGCTATCCTCTTCTCTCGCTCTCTTCGTGCTGGACATGGCTGCCACCTGCCCAGCACTCTTGGAGACCAGTGCGCCGGGTGGGGCGGCAGCGACCAAGGTGACAGCTGTGACATGGGGAAGGTTCTGCAGTGGCACCTGTGCTGCTGCTGGGAGTGGCGTTCTGCATAGGATAAGGAGGGGGCTGGAGGACGGGGCACGGGACGGGAGCTAGAAGGCGCTCCCTGTGCCCAGCGGGCAGCCCTTCTCTCCAGCGAGCAAGAGGGCACAGAGGAGCAGAACCCGAGAAAAGGGCCCTGGGCCTCCCTCACCCTCTCCACACATCACATAGAAGCAGTTCATCATAAGGGCACTGAAGTTGTATTTTCTAAATATGCAGCATTTGGGACGCTGACTTACTCCTGTATTTGTATCAGATGTAACATGGAGGAAATGCACAATAATTTGCCATATCTAATGAAATAAAAATGGTAAAGCAACAACTGATGTTTTCAAAATTGCTTTCACGGTTATCCTGTAAGCATGGTAATCCAAGCCTCAACCACCTATTGCTTTAACTGCAGGCACAGTAAAGCAGGTAATAATTCAACTATTATACCACTCGCATTAAGAAGCTTTTGCTTTCACCTTCTTACTCGGAGTACAGAAAAATTTCTATTTTTTTAAGAAGAAGTTAAGAATCTAAATAATATCTCTGAGGCAAGAGACCAATCACCTGACAAATTCCACATGGGTATGAAGTATCTCACTGTGCCCACATTGCTCTCAGGAGGTGCAATGTATGAACTATGAAATTTAAAGCCATATAGCAGATTATGTCCAACAGTAACTTTCCTTCTACTTCTTTATACCAGTTTCTTACTACTTGACTTCTTTCTAATTTGAAGACAGCAAGTTGTCTCACTATTTAAAACCTCTGTTTCACTGACTTAGCAACTCACAACAAGCATCAAAACTACTTAAAATTTAATTCCTTTCTTGATTAAACCACACCCACACACACACCCACACACACACACACTTGAAGGTCTACTAGGCCAAATAGAAGCAAACCAAAGCAACTTGTCTGCATTTTCTAAACATTAGATGATTATAAAGAAAAAGCTACTTGCTTGCATTGATGGATTTCCCATTTAATATTTGCAACAATTTAAGGGGCAGCGTGCATAACATTTTCAAGAAGAGATTTGACACAACGTGGAAAAATTAAGGCTGTGGAAGGGAGAATGCATGCATTCTTTAAACGCTTTCAGATTTTTTTTCCCATGCAGGCCATTTGGTAGGCAGTATTAATAACTATACACAAGTCTTATTACTAAACTACACTGCCTTTAGCTTTTAAAATAATTACTGCAGCCTAGTTTTCCGTCCAGCCTCAGTATTTATCAATCGTGACAATAAGATCACCAAAACACATGGTAGTGTATGCATGTGGAGGAGCTAACCTGAAAACACCTATCATTGTCTTAAAGCTTTGTAGTTTCTAAATTATAAGATGGACTAAAAAACATATTTATTTTCACGCAATCAGTGTTTGAAGTGCTGCTGTTTCAAATAATTTAACCAGGACTGTAGAAACAAATTACTAGTCTTTCAAGCTCCAGTATTATCTACTTGAGGCAGTTCTGTAAGTCCTTCAGCAGATTTGTTCACAGGTCTCATTAAAGTTAACTGAATGCAACAGTAGCACTCACTCATGTTCTTTTGGCACCAGCTCCAACATATTTAGCAGTATCGCTGCAATCATCACTTACCTGTCGTGGAAACAAGAAATTACTGATAAGAGGAACAACGATATTGAATGCAAGCTGTTAAAATAGAAGTTATATATCCAAGAATTTACCCTGAAAAAAACTGTAGTTAAAAACACGCATCGGAAAACGTTACATTCATTTTAAGACTGTACAGAGAATCCACAGCTTTGAAGTGGATGTCTGGGCCTAGAATACGCACCAGCTACTGATGTGGGTCTGCGGGGTGTGGGTGGAGGTGGTCAAGAAGGCCTGGGAGGTCGAGAAGGTTTGCAGCTTCCATTGGTGAGTAGTGGGGAATCACTGCCATTAACAGTCTTGTTTTTATTTGAAGCAGCATCTTCAGAGCTTTCAAGGCCATTTGAGTGAGTCCTTTGTAGGAAAAGACAGAAAGGAGAACTATACTAAGAGTGTATGGATGACAACAAGTTTTATAAAAGAAAGGAGAATGTAATAATTATGGGTAGATAACCCAATCTTCAGTCTGTGCAAACAGTTTTAAGTTAAAACCCTATGTTTCCAACCACTCCACTATGGAAAGCATTTTAGGCTCAAACAGGAGGCAGCATCTACTCACTGATGATATCAATGAGAGCACAGCAGTCCCTAAGTATTTGGAAAAGGAAAAAAAAGGCAGAGCTAGATTCATCTAATGTTGTCCCCAGAAATCTCAGTCATTATCCACAACAAGGTAAAATCTAGGTCAGGTGATACTAGTGAAGATGAGTAGGACTGCTAGCTTATCAAGAAACGATGATGTCCATTTGGAAAGTTCCATATTTGTTTCTGTTAATCATAAAACTTTGCTCTGTGGTAGAAACTCCACTCTCCATTAATAAAAAGGTGAAAAGCAGGCAGGAGACCCAAAGAACCTGAACCCAGGGAGAAGCAGCTATTATGCTGAATTCAAGCCTAACCTGTCAGGAGAACTGGAATGTAAAGAAGAGATGAAACTTTGGGGAGCGTAACACAGGACCTATTATGGCAGAAGAATATTACTTAGGCTGCAATCTGAGCTCTGCCTGGGTTCCTTAAAACTAGAAGAGAATGGTCTTCTGCAGATACTCCTTACTCTTCATCCCAATTAATATCTTGCACAACTGCAAAATGCCAATATGTTCCTTCTGCAAATGTTACAATTTCTGTGAAATGTTTTTGGACGACTCATGATGAAAGCAATTCCTACTCCCTCATCCCTTGAACCTTTCCCACAAAAAAGTCTTCACAGAACATATCATAAGAGGAAAATTCTACTAACTCAATTTACCTCATGGCTGCCACGTGTGTAGTGGTTTCTTATTTGTTTCTTTTTGTTCTGAACAAATCCTCTATGTAAGATGATGTTGAAGTTCACACCATAAAGCAGAGCTTGTATACTGCTGCTCGCTGGGGATATTACGAGACAAGAAGGGGATGTTTTGAGACAAGGCACTTCATCGCTCATGTTTTTCTTCTGTAATCACTCATAGGCTCCTGTCCTTGCTTTAAAACATTCTGCTACTGCTATATCATAATTCCTCATTTACAACAGTACAACACATTACATTGTTCATAATGCTGCCTTGTTACAAATGCCTAGACATAACAGCACTAGAAGGGCAGTTCACATGGAAACTAGTATCAAAACTATGCATTTTTAAAAACTCAAGTTTACCACAAAAGCATCCCAAACTGTTCTTTGGTTAAAAACAAGCAACACCATAAATGGCTGGATAGAATATCAGCAGTCTACAAAGCCAAAATGTGAATAATAAATGTGTGCAATGGTACGGTGAAGTACCTGACGTTCACATTTGTTGTCACGATGTTCTGCTAAACTTAATTATCTCTGGGAAAAAAACCACAACAAGCGGAGCTTCTACTAAACTGAATCTTTTGGGAAAAGTAATATATATATTACCTTTCAGAAACGTAATATATACCTATTTTAAATATTTCCATCAATATTTTCCTTTCAAATATGGAATCTGAACAATTGCCACATTTTGCCATCAGTACTTATTCATAGACAGAATTTCAATAATGCTTCAGATTACATAGTGTGACAGTATTTTCTTGATTGAGCTAAAAGAAATGGGAGAGAGAAGAGTATTTTAAAATCTTCATTTAATCTTACTTAATATATTCTTCTTTGTTTTCTTCCGTCACGAGAATGTTGCTACCATTTGGCTTCAAATCATGGCTTTGGATTTCACCTAGAATTTCTTTAGCAACTCAGAAAAACATTTCCAAGCCACATTCTTCAATATCATTCTCTCTGCAAGGAAGAAAATGTAATTCTAAATAACCAGGTCCAGACTGTGCACGCAGTAGAAGAGATGGGTACGAAGAATATAAGGACTTTTCTTAACTGTTTAGAGCTCACGAATCAAGTTAAGGAAACGTTACACAAGAACTGTGGTTTTGTAAGATTTACAGACTACACCTCACTGATAAGCTTAAGCAAACTGTGCACTAGGTACAGTAGTATCCTTAAATTCATCTGTCACTGGGCTGACAAATTACCCACTGCCTCTAAGTGGAATGCCTATGGAATACAAAAACCTTTGAAGTAATGACATTGTTGTATGTTTCATTACCTGCTGCCTTGTCAAGTAATAGCAGATAAGAAGGAAAAGACTCAGAATGCTTAATGAATTATCTTCAACTCCAGTATATTTATGGGACTATCTTGTAAATCAAAATATTCCAAGCTCCTAAGTTAACAAAATAATACATTCCTGAGAAAGAGGAATTTTCTCATTAGAAACTTCAAAATAAGAAGAACCTTCATTCAACAAACATTGCTCAGATCTCTGTTCTGTCTATACGGTTTAATAGCCAGAATAACAGGTGCAACATTGCAATTTCTATGTTGATATGTGCTTCTATATAGCAGTGATGCACATATGCTGTACTGGGGCAGGCAGGGACAAGGTTGCTGTTCCCACGGCAGCCACACGGTGCTGTGCTTTGCACTTGCTGCTAGAGCAGCACTGGTATCACAGCCATGTTTTGGCTCCTGCCAAGCAGTGCTGGCACAGCATCAACTCTGCAGCCCCTGAGCCAGCAGGCTGGGCGTGGGCAAGAGGAGGGGGAAGGGACATCAGCAGGGCACTGATCTAAACTGATTGAAGGGATATCACATACCATATGATGCCACACACAGCATGAGGAGCTGGGGAAGGGCCACAGCATGTACTGAGGCCTTGTTTTCCAAGGGGTGGCCAAACACTGCTTACTACTGAGAGAAGCTGTGGATTTCCCATCCCTGGGGGTCTCCAAGGCCAGGCTGGATGGCACCCTGGGCAAGCTGATCTAGTGGCTGGCAACCATGCTGGCAGCAGTGGAACTGGAACCAGATGGACTTCGAGGTCCCTTCCAACCCAGGCCATTCTATGACGAGCAGAGGATAATTGTTTTCTCTCCTTGTATGAAATTTGCTTGGTGTTTTTCCTCCTTTTCCTTTAAATTGTCCTTATCTCAACCTATGAGCATTTCGTTCATTTATTTTCTAACCACATTTTCTCTACCCCCTCTTCCTTTGAGGGGCAGTGACAGCATGGTGTGGTGGTGTTCTGTTAGCTGGTGTGAAACCACCACTTGATGAACATTTCCCCAACATAAAATGCAAAGGCCCTTAACTATAAACATAGAAACATCATTATTGAAAACATCACCGTGATGTATTTAGTGCTGTGATGCAACGGTGCTTCTCAATTTGATCTCTCCAAAATACAATACAAAACCTCAGGAGAGCTGATGGATGGCAAAATAAAATTACTTCTTCCTTTCAAATGAGACACCTGCTCTGACTGACTCAGCTTGAGCAGAGGGCCTCACTAGACGAACTCTCAAGGTCTTTCCAAACAAAGTAATTCTGCACATTTTCTCAGAGAGTGGGACCAGAAAGTGATTCAACATTATTGCAAAGCTTCCTGGGAATTTGCATCATTTGCTTTTTTGGTGATTAATAAAATGGTATCCTCCCTGCCAGGTGTGATTTTTTTACCGCACACTTACAGTGATTTCCTTCAGCAGTGCTGGTAAGCAGGTCCAGCTACTGACCTCTGCATTTAGAGCTCAGTGCACACTGCTTAGAGGTCTGAAGGTTCTTCTCTGAAATGCTCAGGTACTTCCGTGTTTACTCAAAAGGGGCAAAGCCTTTCATGGACTCCAGATTAGAAGACTTCTGGATCAGTACAGATACTGTAATTGACATATAGTTTGTATTTTCTCCAGAGACAGCTTTCAGAAAAGTTCTTGCTACAGCCCTAAGTTTCCTCATTGCTTTTTTTTTCTGAGGCAATAAGCTAGAAATTAAAAAAAAAATTCGAACAGCCAAACTAGCCAAAAAGAAACCCCCTCAAAATACTAAGTGTAAATTAATAAAAGCGTATGTAGCCAGCAGAGTGGAGAAATTTGAAAATAACACTTAGAGTGAAATGCAGAAGTTGTTTTTGACAAGTTCTGAGCTTTTTATTTCCCTACTTCCTATGTAAGCTTCTCCTGGTAGGACTGCTGGTCCTACTTGGAAACCTACTCAAACTTTTTGTACTTGGAAAGCTCACAAACTATCACCTGAATGCTGTCTGGCAATGCTGCACACTTTGAAGTAAAGGTGAGGAGGAGGAAAAAGTAATCTGTAATGTCTACAAGTTCTCTTCCATGCCATTGACAAGCAGCTTAGTACTGGTACTTAGAAGGCTCTGTGCTCTCTTTTGATCCATTATAGTAACACATGCATCAAAAGAACTATACAGAGAATAAATACAACACACTTCTGCACCAAAAGACCTTCAGGTTATCAGATGTTATTTAAAAAAACCAAAACACTGTTTTGAAATGTGCAAATGATAGTGCTGAGCAAGTGTCCAGCTCACCTTTACTACACAGACAAATGCAAAGAGGTGACTGTTTACAAAAGGTTATACTGCTCTTTCAC